>JAQQZS010000015.1:1932143-1942490 GCA_030068045.1 Platyallabes tihoni | reverse complement strand
GCAAGAATGTGCATATTTGAGCTGATACTACTTTTTCTAATATTTTTGATATGAACGGAAGGTTTGAAATCGGTCTATATACATGGTTAGAAAAGTAACGAGTCGAGTGTAACCGAATGTAGCGGAGTAAGAGTAGCGTTTGTTCTTCGCACATCTACTCAAGTAGAAGTAAAAAGTATGGTGCAGTAAAACTACTCATAGAAGTTGTTTCAAAAAGTTACTTTAGTAAATATAACGGAGTAAATGTAACTCGTTACTACCCACCTCTGCTAATGATATACTAGTAGTTCCTGGTTTTACTTTATTACTTTAAGGTAATCATGATTATTACATTTTTACCAATTATTCTGCTTGGATTTTATTATATCATTAAGAGTTTGATATTGCATCATTATATTTTAGGTTCATGTACTTTTTGTTCAAATGTATTACTCTTCTCCTTCTCTATTTTTTTTATTTTTTTTTTGGTCATTCTATATATACATGTCTTGGTTGATTTAGTCCTTTTTTTGTATTAGTGCTTTACAATTTAATTTGCATTTATTTAAAACTTGCCTCTTCATCAGCATGCTGAAGCTGAGAGCAGTCAGACTCCACCATATCGTGTCACTCGTGTACAGCCCATGGCCAGTCCTACCCCGACTAAAGCCCCGTGCCTACCAGAGCTCGACCTCGCCGAGCTTAGTTTGCAGGTATCAGGATCAGATAAAGATGAGACTAATCAGCAATATTTAACATTCTTTGATTTAATTAATACTAATTATACATATTCAGCAGCAAATACATGACAAAAATCCAACAATGGATACTCTTTATATATGTCTGAAGATGGATTCGAGTGCTTGGACCCCTTAATTGCTTCTCAAATATGCATTTATTAATATCAGGTCTTAAAATATGTAAAAATGAAGTGCAAAAAAGTGGATGTAAGGTTTTCATTAGGTGTGCCTAGGTAGTGAAGAGTACTTTGTCTGAAAATATCCACCAAAAACACCAGGAAAGATTATTTAGTGTCAATTTAAATTATTTATTACACAAGAAAATGTTTGGGCATGATATAAAAAATTGTGTAATAAACTAGTCTTCTGTTTGCTTTGTTCAATTGCTTGGTATCTTCGTATGCTTGTATTATTATTATTATGTCTTTTCTTGTATATTTTAATAATATATTTTTTTTTAAATCCTACAAATATCTGCAACTCCACACAGGTGATTATAATAATCTATACAGGCAATACCTAATCCTAAATATTTGCAAATTTCCCTGCATAAATAATCACATCACCTTTGGGCTTAAATCTCCAACACCAACTTACAACTCTCTGATAATACTATTAATCAACAATTAAAAGTTAATGAATACTAACAAATAATTAAATAAATTATATTATAAATGAACAGTTTGACAGCAACATGAGAAACGCTATTTCTGGACTTCTGGGAAATATTTGTCCTCTGGCACACAAGGTTGTCTATAACAAAACTTTTAATTTGGCAAACACTACACAACCTTCTTTCAGGAGCTTTGAACTTCCACATTTTAGACAAACCAGGACATGGAACGGTCGCATTACATAGCAAAATGAAAAGTGAAAATCCTACCTGCTTTACAAAACAGCGGCTGCTGAGAGTGGACTAAATGTGTGCGATAGATCTTTGGCGAATGTTGAAGCCAAGATAAAGGATATTTACACTCTGTAGTTATGTTCTGTGATATAGGACATTAAGTGATTTGGAGTTTCTGCAAACACCATATGATATACTTAACACTTAATACTTAATACTTACTTAAGATTTACGGGATACTCTGTACAAATCGACTCTCTTTCTTCCTCTTGCTTCTGCTGTCACTAGAACAGGTTTCGCTGCTGTTGGAAGCCATAATGCACTTATGGTCAAATAAATTAAGCAACCAGTTAGACGATGTATGAGTGGACAATATATGTATTCAGCTATATACCTGATATATACCTGAATGATACGGTGCTGTTATACACTACTGAGGTGAAAACCTCCAATAACAAAAGTGGACTTTATATTAACTTAAATCCCATTCCCGTTATACTGAACAGGGCAGCACAGTGGTGTAGTGGTTAGCACTGTCGCCTTGCACCTCCAGGGTCCGGGTTCGATTCCCGTCTCTGTGTGCATGGAGTTTGCATGTTCTCCCCCTGCTTGGTGGGTTTCCACTGGGTACTCCGGTTTCCTCCCACAATCCAAAGACCTGCAGGTTAGGCTAATTGGCGTTCCCAAATTGCCCGTAGTGTGTGAATGAGTGTACTGTATGTGTGTGTGCCCTGAGATGGATTGGCACCCTGTATACAGGATAAAGTGGTATAAAAGATGAGTGAGTAAGTGAGTTATACTGAACTTCCAGGTTCATAACACACAGTGTTGACTGCAGATCAATCCCAGCTATCTGATATCACCCAAATGATTCTTCCTATTGTCATCTCAGGGAGTTTTACTCCTGGCTTGCTCATCAGGGACAAACTCATCATTATGATTTATACATATTTCCTCACGTTTTTAAACTTTCCATAATGTAGTGATTCTGTAAAGCAGCTTTGCAACAGTTATCATTGTTAAAAGTGCTATATAAATAAAATCGAATTGATTGATTTGAATGATGCTGTAAAAATTGTTTCTCATGATCTTTAACAATCTTTGTAAGTAAGTAGGGTTTATATATATATATATAGCTCTATTTTTAACAACAGGATGATCTATCTATTGTGACAAAACTGTAGGAGGTACATTTATAGCATTTGTCAAGGCGCATAAAATTCTTACTTACATAACCTGAACAATTTAGACATAATGGTTTGCAATTTGTGCCTTTAAGCACCCCTGTGACATGGAAAAAAAGAAAACTTGCACACATGTACTATCAGTACTTCTTACTTTATTAAAAAAAAAAAAATAAGTTTTTCCTTTCAAAACTGCACAATTGGAGATATCTCATTTTGCTGTCAAACTGTTCATATTTAGAGACTATTGATTGTTTTAGTAATTACAATTACATTAACTATTTCCAAATGTTATTTCATATCGTCACATGTGTATTTCTGAAAAGCTAAATGTGATGTAATGTGGTGTTACAGAACGTCAGTGTGGATCGAGATGATGAAGAGGCTCTCCTGACGGTTCCTGAACACATCTAAAGTCAGAGAAGAAGAAGAAAAAAAAAACTAGTCCTCTTTACACGTAGTAAAAAGCAGTTTGGATTTAATTACCGTGATTCTGATGTAATCAGTTAGATATGGGCTGAGGGTCTGTGAAGGTTTTGTTACAGTGACATGCCTTTTCCATGCCTGTTAATAAGCAGTGCATTACAAGGTCAGGAAACACAAGTTGGTCTGATCAATACCAACAACCAGTATTCTGTGGAATACTGGAACAGTTCTTGTACAATGTCGTTTCGAGCTGAACTACTATTACTAGTAACTACTATTACTACTACTAATGATTTTACAAAACTTAGTTAAATCCTACTTAACTGTAAATTTTATGAGTAACTACTATTACTACTACTAATGATTTTACAAACCTCAAGAATGATCCGTTTGATGATTATAATTGGTACTTGTTAAATATAATTAATTAACACCCTGATATTTAATAATACATTAATTAAACAAATTGAAAATTAATTAAGACTAGTAAAGTGCAGATTTGTTGGTCGCAGGAACCCGAAGAAAACATGTTTGTGTAAAAAATTCTTATTTCAAAGATGTTCACTGGCACTAGAGTTTGCGATATGACATAATATCATGATACTCAATGTATTCAATATGATACACAAAATGCATCATGATATTTGGGTTTGCTTACAAAATGTTAATGATTGCATTAAAGAAGGAAGGGGAAACTTGTTAATTCATTATTTTATTAAAAAAAAATTAAAATATATTAAAATAAATAGATAAATTATAAACAGTTAATATATTAAATTAGTACTTTAAAGCTATTCAAATATTTTTAAGAAAAAAAATATTATAATCATTTTAATAAATTCTATTTTTTGTGTTAAAACCTTTAATCCTAAATAAACCTTAATTTAAAAATAAAGCCAAAAAAAAAACATTTAGGCAATCATTTAGGCAAATTTGCACAACATTTTAAAATTAAACCTACTTCCAAATCAGAAATTATGTATATTAAACCATAATTAACTTATTGCCAGAATATTGCTGTCAATGGCTAACTGATGCTCCCCAAAATGACCAGCAGAGGGAGCTAAAGTATAACAATAAATAAAACTGAGTTGGTCTGAATGGAATTTTAATGACATTTAAATAAATTGAGTAAACTTCATGGCTGCAACTAGTTCTTGGCACTCACACACACATAAACACACAAAAGATGTACAATTATGTATTGGACCTGGACATTTTCTTTGTTACACAATGTGACTGTCTTAGCAAGTTTTTCCATTTGTAAAAGCTTTTGTGAATATGTGTCAGGAGAGTGTATTGAGTCCAAACATTGAACATTACTCATCACTCCTGTGTGTGTGTGTGTGTGTGTGTGTGTGTGTGTGTGTCATCATCTGTAACTATGACAATCCCTGTGCCTTATATGGTCAATTACTTGTCATGACTGGAATAGAAAGTTAAATTAGGCAAAAATAGTTGAGCATCAGAGACCAAAATCTCCATGTCCACAAGTGCACTTTTTTTTGTTTGTTTGAGAAAACAGCCACGCACACACCACTCACTACTTCATCACTCCACGTTTCTCCATCTATATGCTAATATGTAACCATATAGTAATAATATTTCTTGTGAAATAGTGGTTATTGAAATATATTTGTAAACGTATACAGCGGCTATGACAAACTGAGATTAAACAGGTACAATATTCTTGTGATAGCTAAAAATGTACTAGCCAAAAACAATGCTTTACTTGGAAATTATGTACCTATGTACATATATATATATATATATATCATATTTTATTAATCACATGTATGTGTGTACTGACAACATGCTTACATTAAACAATGAAACATACATAAAGAGGTAACTAAAAAAAAGTTACTTGGCTTAATAAAATACACTATTTATTAGGTGAAGGACGCATACATCTAAAACTTACCCAGGCAATAAGTACATAAGTAAAAAAATAAACTTCAAGATAAATATATTGAAATAAATATGTATAGCACACATAAAATGAATTTGAAAATGTATTAGCTAAAACACACATATAGATGTACATTGGAAAAACTGTGTAGCTAAAACACTTTATTTAGGCACATTTGGATAAATGATGTTTAGATTAAATTTATGAATGACCAAAAAGTAGGTATAAATATAGCATCCTAAACCCTACTGATACATATTAGCATATACATAATTAGCTAAAAACAAAACAAAAACACATCTATTAAGCTACATTGTACTGAAACATGTATAATGTCGCTTAATATATGTTTAATAAATGAAGCCTGACCATAATAAAGGTTTTATCTAATGCCTCATATATAAATATAAATCATGTTTGATGAAATAAGCCACATTTTGATAGCGTAAACAGGCATCAAGTATATAGTTTAAAATATATATTTTTGTTTCCTCATCAGACTTAGTGTCTCAGGATTGCTAGGAGTATTTCCCAGTTTTAGCTGTAAGTATACTGACTTAATAATTTCCAGGTGTATACTACAATTTCAATTCAAGTACAGTTTGTTAGCATGTTTTAGGATGTTTTTAGTTAGAGAAGTTTCTTTAACCTTTTTTTGGCCATTGTTTTCAACAGTTATAGTTGCTAGGTATTTATTTATTTTAAGTACAAGCGTACTTGTCCAGATATAGCTAAAAGTACATTTTAGGTTAATATGCTTTAGCCATGTTTTACATTTCAGTCACTAAAACATTTACCTACATATTTATTACTACCTTGATATGTAAAGTGATTGTTTCTATTTTAGTCATTTTTAAATAAAATATATCTAGCAAAAATGTTTTAGCTTTAAAATGTATTTTCATTTCCAGTTTGTTAGGTGTCCTGAAAAAACCCCTCATAGATCTTAAAATATGTAAGTTCAACAAGCAGTAAACAGGTAAATAATTTCAGGTGTATGTTCATTAAATAGAAACATGCAGCGTACCATTTCAAACTTTATGTAGTACAGATGTACACAACAATTAATAGATTATGAATTATTATGAAATAAATGTATGGATAAATGTTTATTATCTGTATACTGTATAACACTACATAAGGCCATGATCACTGTTTAGTGTATTAATGCCCTCAGAAACGGATCTTGTCCAAGTTTAGCTATAAGTACATTTCATCAAGCTGTTTTAGCTAAGTATGTTTTAAAATGTTAAAGACAAAGTGAAACTTATTTATATAAATAATGATAATAATGTGTAGTTTTGCAAATACATTTATCAATGCATTACATCATTCTTTTTCTTATACTTATTATTCTCATTCTTATGATTTTGATTTTTCAGTGTATGAAAGATTCATTACTTTGAAGGAATGTTTAGTCGTCGACCACCCAGCAGTTTTCTTTTTCTGTAAACCGAATTCTGTTTATCCTAATATTTTCACAGGCAGGCATTGGAATGTAAATAAAACACACAAAATGTGTCTACAGATCAGAACCTCAGAGATGGGAACAAACAGGAACATGGCGACCTTTTCACAGGAAGTCGAGTGTTTTAGAGCGCCTCGTTGCACTGATTCAGCAAAGCGAGCCTGTCAGACATGTATACATTCTCTTACTCTGTCTCATTCAGCAAGTGTCTGCCTCCCACACACACATGCACACAAATACACACACACACACACACACACACACACACACACACTTGCTCTCACATACACTTAGCTTTGAGGCCAACAGCCTCCCAGTATTTTTATAATCTTCATCCTCTCTGACCTGTTGCTCCTTTGCTGGCGCCAGCGGTCTCAGACACACACACACACACACACACACACACACACACTGACCTGCCCCTGGGGTAGTTAATTGAGACCAGCTGTTGCAAGGTGCCTCCACTCCCCCCTCATACTGCTGCACTTGCCTTTTTGGAAGATTGCTCACTTCAACACCCATGTAGGATCCTACAGGCAGTGTGTCAATCTTCATCGATCCCAGTGATTAACTGATTAGCTTAATTATTTACCCCCTCTCTCTTCCTTTATCTCTCTACTCCTTTGTTTTACTTCAGAGACCAGCTCATCAACGACAGCTCATCTTTTTTTATTCTCTCTGTATTTTAATCTGCCTTTTTATCTCTCTTCTTTTTTCTCTTTGTACTTCAATCTATCTTTATCTCTCAGCTTATCTCGTCTTTGTATTGTAATCTTTTACAGTTGCTCTGTAATGCACTAGCATGCTTAACAAAATAACAGTTTTTTTTTTTGGCTAAGCATATTTATAAAACATCATAAAAACTAAGGTATACCTAAAAAGGTATTTTAAAAAGTCAAGAGCCCTGCGATGGATTGGCACCCTGTCCAGGGTGTACCCTGCCTCGTGCCCGAAGTCTCCTGGGATAGGCTCCAGGCCCCCCGCGACCCTGATCATAGGATAAAGCGGTATAGAAGATGAATGAATGAATGAAAAAAGTCAAGAACATGCCTGTACAATATTTACTTGATAGAGCATTCTTATGTAAAACTTACTCAGCTAAAACATACATCTTAAATAGAAAACATAGCTAAAAGAAACTTAGTTAAATCCTACTTAACTAAATTATAATAATCATTTAAAAGGTATTTGCAAACATGTTTAACTAAAACGTGCAAAGTACTTAAAGCACACTTAAGTAAAATTTATTTAAACATATTCAGCTATGATGTACAGTACTTTGATACAACATACTTACTTAAAGTGTACTTACATAACAAGCTTAAATAATAAAAAGCTAAAATATGCTTAGTTAAACCATACTATGATAAACTATAACAAAATAAATAGTGCTTAGCTGAAACTGACATAAAATATAGTTATTTCAAAATACTGAGATAAAGGTAACAATATGAAATGTACGTAGCTAAAAACATGTACAGTATTTACACATACATGTATTTGAACACATTTAACTAAAATGTAGTTTAAACATATTTGTGTAAAACATGAACCGAGTTCATTAAACATATTTAGAAAAGCATGAAACAATAAGCTTGTTTATGTAATAATATACTTAATTGGAACATACTTTGCTAAAAGTTGTGTTATTTAATTACATTTTTAATTAAACAAATATCTAATGTACTTCAGTAAAACGTAATGTTTAGCTAAAACAGAACATATATTTCAAACAACGGTTAGTAAACTAGTAGAAAAGTAGCAAACCATAATTATGTTAGAGTAAATGTTAGTGTAACTTACACATACTTTTTAAAAACATAACTGAATGTTTGGGCTAAACATACACAGCTTAAACTAGACTTTACTGTATTAGCTAAACTTGTTTGTTGTTATTTTTATTTCTGATTTTATCTTTAATTTATTTTAGCATGTGCACAGGTTGGCGTGCTTCCTTGGTTCAACTTCAGCATTCCACCTCATGTGTGGTTGATTAATGCGTTTTTGCTGAGTTCAGGCTCTTGAGGTCGTGACTGAGTTGGAATGAGGTGCATTAATGCAGGAAATCAACCCTGAACCAAAGTGCACTAGGCTCCCTCAGGAGTGAATATCTGCTTTCTTTTTACTGTAAGTTTTGGGTGATTTGTGAATGTTCTTTATTACTCTCACACACACACTATATTTTCCACCATCCCTTTGTCCCATTATTTTTTTCTGACAGCACGGCTAGAGAGTGAGAGATGTGGATAAAGGCAGAAGGAGATACAAATGTGCCTTTGTTTGTCATGCCTGTATATAAACCTTGCACCTCTCGGGTTTCCAGCTGCTGGAAAATTACCCTCATCTTCCTCACTCCATGACGTCATTCCGGAGGACACCCAGGTGGGCTCTGTCTAAGTCCCCCAGGCCTAGGGCACACAGAGGGGCTCCTTCTTCCCACCAGGTTTGCATCAGCTGGAATATTAACCTTGTCTTTTCAATTATTCAGGATGATGACTGTCCCAATCCCTCAGGTAGAGGACACACTGCTGGGACCTCAAGGCTCATGCCGTGCCCTCTTGTAAGCTTCAGAGCTACATCATGGCAAAATGATGAATGATCACCTTAGAAATATGACCATCTATGTTAGAGGTTTTCAAAGTATTTTTCAGCGTAACCCTTTTAACTTTAATGAGTACCCCTTGAAAGTTTAAGTAGGTTAGGTTAACATTCAATTATTTTTGTAATAGATTGTAAATGGACTTATGTAAAACATGTTAATTTATTATTTTTTTGCCTTTTATTGTTACATTGACATCTCTATCACAGCTTTAAACATAGCTAACACTTTTAACACTTATAACACACATTTTATTTCAACTAAAACATATCCCAAATACTTTTAACAACAGCCCCTTTGTCTGACATCGGAATTAATACTTAATTTTATCACACTATTAGCTAACTTTTTATGCTTAGCCACATGGCAAGTAGTGTAAAAAAAACTTGTGACAGTGCTATGCAGACAAAACATTTCCAGAATTCCTTGCTACACTTCTGGCTAGCATGCAACAATGACAGCTGTAAGCTAGGTTATGTGAATTTAGCGATAAAGCGAATTTAAGTGTGGGAGAAGGAGGGTGAAGGATAGAATTTTTTTTTTTTTTTAGAAAAGTAGTAGTATTATGTCATTTGACATGAAACCGAATTTTTTATTTTCCTAAAACCACATATCCTAAACTCTTTTATTCCTCTTTCACCACAATTTACACCATTTCTCAGTCCATTCATCTGAATGTGCTGTTGCTCATTATATATATTAGAACAAACACATTATAATAAACCTGCACTTCTTGTCAGATTTGCTGTTACAAAGAATTAATTAACACCTTATGACCAATCGAAATCCAGAATATAGCAGCCTTGTTGTTTAAAGCATGATACTGCATTATTACGGCATTACCCACACATGTATCACTTCTTAGCACACAGTTGCACAGAAACACAGTCACTTTATCACATATCATTGCACACGTATCACAGATTACAACATAATTCTGTATCATTTATATTATATTGTATATAATTTATATCGTAGTCTTCTAGTCTTGTTTTTATTTTGTACATACTTGTACATACATCTCTCTTGTTTTGTTTTTTGTTTTAAATCTGCACAGTCTGGAGTTTGTTGCAATTGCATTTCACCACCATTGTACTTATACAACCATGTATGTGACAAATAAAATTCTTGAATCTCCACCTGTCAGTATGTGAATGGAATGTGTTTATGCAGCAACCTGTATGTGTGTGTA
>JAQQZS010000015.1:1894188-1915535 GCA_030068045.1 Platyallabes tihoni | reverse complement strand
CAGAAACATTTTGTGTGACAAACATGCAAAAGAATAAGAAATCAGGAGGGGGCAAATAGTTTTTCACACCACTGTATCTCATTCACTGTTCCCTGTTTTATTTTTTTATTTCTTCTTTTCTGTCTCTCTTTCCACTTTTGCCTCTTTTCTTTTTTTTTTGTATCTCACAGTCTCTCTCTATCTCTCTTCTCTTTGACAGTCTGTCTCTACAGGTATGCGGAGGAACAATCAGCTTTAGCACCAGATTTAAACCTTAGCAAGTCCAGACAGGAGAACAAAGGTGCACCTTACACTTCTCAGCACGTCCTCCAGCTACTGAGGGTTGGAATACCTGAGAGAGAGAGAGAGAGAGAGAGAGAGAGAAAGAGCAGGTGATCCCTCTCTCTGTTTCAGCAGGTGCACCACACACAGAGGGGTTACGCCCTAAACTTCAGAGTTCCTGAGCAAAAAACAACAATCATTTCCCTGCCTCCACCTGCCCTTCTCCTGTGTGAAATCTCTCTGATTAACTCGGCTAATTACAGCCCTTCTATTCATTTCTCCCCCCTGTTCTCTCCTCCGCGGGCTTCGTCATGACACGCCATCGCTCTCTTAGTAGATCTGGGAGCCTTGAGTTGTTTCTCTTAAAGAAAGTTGTCTTACATTACAACTGGAGCCTCTGATGTCGTGATTAAAAAGCAGAAGGTTTGTAATTACAGCGAACACACGCTCACTGCGGTTTCTTCTGAGAGCATGTGGAGCAAAATGTTGCTGTTTTAGTTGTGGATATTACAGCTATTTAACTTTTTTTTTTTTACCATACTGATAAACATGCATTTCATAAAAGGGAAGACATCTTAAAAGCTAGCAATGAAAATGAGTCAACCTCAATGTTCGAGTTTGAGAGCAACCTTAACCAGGCATTAAAAATGTAGCTTTGAGTTATTTAACCCAAATCTTTGATAGGCAAATTAGCTCCCACCCCGGTCTGTGTGCGTGGAGTTTGCATATTCTTCTCGTGCTTGGTGGACTTCCTCCGGGCACTCCGGTTTCCTCCCACAGTCCAAAGACATGCAAATTAGGGTAATTGGCGTTCCCAAATTGCCTGTAGTGTGTGAATGTGTGTGTAAATTTGGACCAAATTGTAAAATGTGCAAATGGTAATGCTCACCATTGGCCTCCACCGTACCTAGTTGAACTACAGAGGTTCCTAGATAGAGGGATATGTTTAACTAGACAGATAAAACATAAATCAGGTGTAAGGGTCATCTAAATGAAACAAGTATGCTAATCAGGAGAGAAATACAAATTTAACCTGAATGTATGATGTGTAGATTAGTGACCCTGATGCTAATTTAATTAAACCATATAGTAGCTATGCCTTGTGTTGGGTTGGATAGAAACATTAACAGGGCAAAAATAATAATAATTTAACTCAACTGACATTTTTACCTCATAATACATCTAAGCAGTTGATGGTGGTGGCCTTGCTTAATGTCCCACCAGTGTTGGTGGGGTTTGAACCTGGGACCTTGTAGTCACTAGTCCAATGCCTTAACCAGTTAGCTTCCCATGATTTAACCATGTACATCCATCCATCTAGGAACCTCCGTAGTCCAACTAGAAACCGTGGAGGCCACTGGTGACCATGGTATTTATTCCCAGAACCTCTGGTCAACATGTATTTGGACTGTGGGAGGAAACTGGAACACTTGGAGGAAACCCACCAAGCATGGGGAAAACATGCAAACTAAAGACCAGGAGGCAGGAATTCAACCCAGACCTTGGAGGTATGAGTCGACAGTGCTAACCGCTAGACCACCATGCGGCCAACCATGTACATAGGTGATTAAAAAGCAACATTAACCCAAATACATGATACCCAGGTTAGTTAGATTTATGCTATTTGTTAACCATTTAATCCTATGCTTAAATTTTAGCTAGAAGCATTAACTTAGCCACATAGCTACCATTAGGAAATGAAATGGTAATTTAACTCTAATGTGTGATGAGCAGGTTAGCTAAAGCGATGTCAATCTAATTGAACAAAATAACAACCAAGAAGGAAAAAGAATGGTAGCTAATGCAATTTTACTCAACTGTGTGATGAGCTAGTTGGACGAACTGATGCTAATGCAATTTAGGAAACCCTACTTTTAACTAGATGTTGAGCAATTTTAACCAGGGAGAAAAGTTAGCTTAATATTATTTAGCTCAAATATATGAGAAGCAAATTAGCTATTTAACTACCTATCAGCTAACCCTAAGACCTAGCTACATATATAACAACATTAACCAGGCAAACAACTAAGCTAGGAAGAGCTAAACCTAATGTTATCTAGACAGATTGTTGGCTAGCAAGATTAACCAGGAAAATAAATTGCAATTAATTGTAATTAAGTGTAATAGCAGTTAATCCCTAAACTATAAATAGCAACATTGACAAATTAAATAGTAGGTTAAAAATATTGCGTAGCTTAGCTAATTGTCTAGTAGTCTATTAAAGGACAATGACCCTAAAACAGTTTATTCTGAATATAAAAACTACCATTACCAAAACTAACTGTATTAATAATTGTGTTCCAGGCTAGCAAGATGAGCTAAATTAATAGATAGCAAAATTAATCAGGTGACAAATATAATGATGACAAATATAATGTTATGCAACTGTATAAGTAGCTAGACTGATGATATTGTAATTTAGCCAACAGATAGGTGATATTGCAAGTGTAATTTCGAAATTCATAGCAAGGCGGAACAGTGGCTTAGAGGTTAGCACTGTTGCCTTGTACCTCCAGGGTCCGGGTTCAATTCCCAGCCAGGGTCGATTCCCGCTCCTGTGTGCATGGAATTTGCATGTTCTCCCCGTGCTTGTTGGGTTCCTTCCAAAGACATGCTGGTGTGTTTGCGCCCTTTGATGGATTGGCTCCCTGTCCAGGGTGTGCCCTAAGTTTGGGATAGGCTGCAGGCCCCCCTGCACATTTCTAGGAATTGTGAAAATTCCTATCAATATGCAGCAAAATGTATCAACATTAATCTAATGCTAATGTAACCTACTGTTGCAATAACACAAATTAATGCTAATAAAAAATAATCACTTATTCCGATAGCTAGATTGTGTCCTTGGTTTAGGAACAACGTGAATTAGACGGGATTAAGAAACACGTGTAGCCTTAGTGCTACGACACAAACACCAGACATACTAGCTAATGTCTACATTTGGGAGAAATGTTGTAAATTAGTCAAACTGGTATCTAAGTATGGATAGAGAAACATAGATCTCTGGATTTTTTCCCCCCACTGTGTCGTGAGTCAAAGCCCCCACACAGTGAAACACAAACCCATCATCGACACACACGGAGAACAAAAGCCACAAGTATGATGCTGGTTCTTCCAGCATTCCCCCCTTTTTCCTCCTCTCACATGTGTCTCCCTGCGCTGATGTGTTTCATCATCCCGTTCTCCTGTTCCAAATAGCTTGAGGACATCATGCACAATCTATTAGCTCATACTGGAGCTCACACACACTTATACACTCACACACACTACAGCATACACTGTATGTTGCAGACTAAAGACTTGGGTAGAGTAGTATCTTTATGCACTATGTATCTTTATTATAGGGAAGGGTTTGCACATAATTGTATTGTTGTTGTGAGTTGTTGTGTTTCCTGTCAACACAGACACTTGCAGTCACTTAAACGACTTTACTAGGTTGTGATCAGTGGTTTGATGGATGTAAACGGGTTTTGTGAACTCTACGAACATTGACCAAGTTCAGGAACATTCAGAGTAACATCTGAGCCTGAAATCCTGCTTTCTCACAAAAGTCTAATCAGACTAGCATGAATGGATGAAAACAAGAAAACAGAGAAATGAGAGATAAATTGGAGAAGCGACTGGTTCAGGAGTCATACAGGCAGCAAGGGTTGTCTGTTTTGCCAAAAGTACATAAAAATATAAAAATGGAAAGTACAGTAATCTGCTGCACATCACAGCAAAAGACTTTTATTGGCTGTTTTTTCCTTGAGCTAGTTAACATGCTTGAACTTAGCAATCGACTGTTGAAAACTTTCTTGATTATTGTCTAAAGTGAGTTCAAGCCAAAGTCTGATTGTACAGATTAACAGAGCACGGTTCTTAGAGTAAAAACTGCCTTTATGTCTCTATATAATCCTCTGCTACTCTAATGCACTTATCCCAATGTTTCATTAGTGCTTGGACACCATCAAGGTAGAAAGTTTTCTCAGTATACCGGAGCCATGATCAGACAGACTGCTTTACTTATGAAATGCTGGCCTCCCAGGAACTCCTTTAATGGCTCAAACATGTTAAAAAATGTCTTGGTGCGAGTACAGGACTGTACAAGGAATGTGGCAATAATTAAATTCAAATTTTATTTGTCACATACACAGTCATACACAGTATGATATGCAGTGAAATGCTTATATGACCGCCCATGACCTTAAAAACAAAAGCTTATTAATAGGAAATAAATATGAATAAAAAAAGAAATACAATATAAAATAAATTTAGCTAGGATAAAATTTAAATAAAAATATTCTGTACAATATAGAAAAATATAAAAAAAATATAGAGATTTTAGTGTAAATTGAAAAAATAACTGGGGGGGTGTGCAAATATGCATGAAAGTGTCGTATTAAAGTGACTTGTGTGCAATGATCCAAGAAATTAAATATAATATTTGATCCAAGAAATAACTAATAGCCAAGTCCCTGTAATGTGCAAGTGATATTGGTGAATGATTGTGTGTACAGTTGCATCATTTGTGCAAGTTGGCGACAATTTATCTGTCGAATTTCAAGGATTACGCGTTCTACTCGCTGAATGTTCACGGAGCCATTGCATTGGGCTCTGAGTCACCGCGGCCAGGATCACCATTCACAGACATAAAGCCTTCTTTAAAATGTTTGCACCGTTCAAATGTCTTACTACGGTGTAGAGTCTCATCAACGTACTGTCAACGAAGTCTTCAGTAAATGTCAATCATTTGTCCAACTTCGTTCACAAGAAATTCCGTCACATGTCACGGTTTGACTTGAACACCCCTCATACAATTACTTCAGCAAACATGTTATACAGCGTATATAAATAGCTGCGATGTATGTGTTAAGTTAACCACTGCTGAATAAGCATTTGGAAATGTGATTAAATAGTTCACCCTGATATCCCTCTGGTTACTCTGGTTACCACCTCCTTGTTATTAAAACGCAAGGAACTTCCTACTGTTCTGAGGAAAAAAGTGTTTGTTTTAGGTGTTAATCAGAAGCATGGGCTGAATTCACAGCATCTGGTTTTAACTTGCCCCTCTATCTGCCCCCCACACAACCCCAGCTGAGATGGTCTTTAACGACAACTTCACTCTTAGGCCATTTACCACGACCATTAACTCTCATCTGCTCTGTACTCGTCCTGGATTCTGCCACACTGCATAGACGCTTTGCATAAATAAATCAAACTTGTGATTAATAAATGTCTAGACCGAGCTACCATACTGCCACGACATCCCATATGACCGAGGCATCGCTCAGATCTCTGACAGTGTGGCTCAGCAGAGCTAAGAGCCTCCCGCTTCAGTTTAGATCTCTGCCTGACTCAGCTGTCCAAAACCACAGCTTCAGACAAAAGCTGGAAAAAACGTCAGAGCTTAAACATGCCCTTGACTGCCTCCTAAGTGTCTATCTATGGTTACATACTGCCTTTAACCATAGAAACAAGATCATACCATTCCCTAAATTCCCCAAACTGTAACTTTAGACATCGAGGGTGTACAACACGAGAGCAAAAATTGTTCCCAAATACCACAGTTACACAATTCATCATAGAAATCCTGGAACTTTAATAATCATGCATGCTGTAGCAAATGGGATTTCAATTATAGTTTATCACAAAGCATTTTAATGGAGTTCACAACCGGAACTGTGACCATGGCGAGAAAAAAAAAAAAAACATCACAGAAGTAGAATGTGTGTAGTTTTTCAATCATATTGGATTTATCACAAGCCTTAAAAAAAAACCCTCTTAATCTTCTGTCTTTAAATCTACATTAACGATTAAAAACGTTCTCAACACCACAAAACAATAAATCTTATCTGAACAGCACGCTACGCTATTTAGTTAGCTAGCTAGGACAGAAAAGCCTTGTTATAGTTACATTATGCTTCGACTAGCTCTGTTTTCCTAAAGAGTGTGAAAGCACCCTAACAAACTCAACTATTCACTCCTTTACATCTGGGCTCCCTGAAAGCCCTGTACCCTCAAGGTAGAAACAAATGCAAATACTGGTACTTAAAGCTCCAATTATGTACTTTAAATGAGTTTTAAATGAGCGTCCCTTTTCCTGCAGACGAGATGCCTGGACTTGCTCTTGAGCCGACACCTAATCTGGAGTTTTTCCGACAGAGTGTGGAGAAAAATCTGTTAAAATTCCTGTTCCAGTACATCATCTGGGTCTTTAAAAGTCTTTAGAAGAGTGACAAGTGCTAAACACTTTTTTTTTATATGGAATTAGCATGAAGATTCCTGGTTGATTGATTAGCATAGTGACTTTAAAAAAACAAATTTAAAAAAAAAAGATTTCATTGAGATCGGTTGTGTTATTTGAATTAGAGACCTAAAGGAGTCTAAACATCAGGTTTCTAGAATGTGTAAATGAAAAGCTAGGCTAATACCCACGTAGGCTATGAAGTTTACTCCAGTGCCTTAGTGCTAGTGACAGATGAGACTTGGATCAGATGGACCTGCCTACTCTCTCTCTCTCTCTCTCTTTTTCTGTGTGTCAATGTGTGTGAGTGTGTGTTGGCTTTGCTACTCCACCCAGATGCTTTTTATCAGAGCTGCAAAATGGCTGCTGTTTATATGCAGCTGACAAGCCATTTCCTGTGTCCCAAGGTCTAGGAGCTAGGGCTCGTACGGAGCTAGAGGAGGAAAAGAGAGCAGGAGACAGAGATAATAGGGGGCTGAAAAGGGGAAAAAAAAAGCATCCCCTCTTATTTTAAACTAGGTCAGCATAAACTCCCTGAGCTTCCTTTTTGGCTTGCGAGACCAAAAATGGTGTGGTGCAAGTGCAGTGCTGTGCAAAGTGCACAATCCTGTAGAGCAAAAAAAAAAAAGAGAGAGAGAGAGAGAGAGAGAGAGAGAGAGACGAGGTAGAGAAACTTAAAAAATAAATCTAATTGACATCAAGTACCAGAGGGCAGCTGTGGCACTGGAGAGGGAGGGATTGATGTGTCAGCGCTGTCACGTAAGGTAAAACACTGGCCCTCGAGTCAAATCTCAAATTCATAATACATGGTTTTTGGATGCAGCGTTGATTTTCCCGAAGAGATTTTTCGGCGCTTGCGCTTGCTCTTTCTCCCGATCCCACAGTCAGCGGAAAAACCTTTCTAAATATAGTCTGAAACAGGATTTTTTTTCTTTTTCCCTTTCGAATCCCTGAGCTGAAATACAAGCGCCATATTTCAACTTCAAGGGGTTCGTGCTTTAGGTTTATTCAGTGTAGGATGCACCTCATGGATGTAGGATCAATCTAAACATCTTAGCTCCGTGTGTGTGTGTTTGTGTGTGATTTTGTGTGTGTGTGTATTTTATAAGCGTGTGACACATGTGCTCCTTGACTAATGTGACATTCCAGCTCCATTAGTGACAGACATACAATACGCACCGCTGGCAGCTTCTCAGAAATGATGGTTGTTCTCGCTCACAATTCGAATAAGAAACGATTCCGCTGCTACAGGTAAACGGTGCTGTTATAACTTCAGCGGGGTGGGGGGGGGGGGATAGGGGGGGGTTAGTGTCCCTTCCTTACTGAAGAACCGTCCTTACGTCATCCGTTAGCCCACCCACGCACATTCTTTCAGAACATGAACCCCAGACTGAAGGGAATTGAGCTCCCCTTGAGCTTCTCTCCCCTTCCCCCTGACTGCAGAGTGTGTTTAATGTGCCTGACTCAGTGTGAGATGACCACATCAGAGTCTGAAATCAGACTAGTACGTACTCTCGGTCTGTTCGCATTATGCACACAAAATCACACATGTACACGTTTAATATCAGTGTTCTGCTCACTCCATGGGCACGGATGCATTGTTTCTCCAATCTAGCTGTACATTTACCTTTTGAAATTAAATACATACAAGTGCAGTTATGCAGTATTACTGTTGTACAGTATATCTTAATAAACCCTTATATATTATATATCATTATAGGAGACAAATTACATTCTGCACCAAAAGTGTGTTGCTTTTTATCCAATCTAAGGCTGTTAATTTTGCACAAAAATTCAGTTAAAACATGCTAAAATATCAAAAGTAGAAATCAATCTAGTTTTACTTTATGCTTAAATAAGCTTTATGTATATATTTACATTTACTCACAGAGGAATAAAACTCTCCACAGGAAAGTTGAACTACTCTTATCATCCCAAAGTTGATTATTTTCCTATCACCTGTTTTTTTTTTATACTACAGCAATGTCACTTTATTTATTTATTCGTAATAACGTTTCTGCATTTATAGATACAGTATATTTATTGTTATGCAATATTCAATTCGATTCAGTTTTTTTTGTATAGGCTTTTTACTGATTGACATTGTCGCAAAGAAGCTTTACACAATCAAAAGATAGATCAAAATAAATATCTATTAAACAAGTCAGCAGCACCCTAACAATCCGTTCCCTTACCATCCTACCTGTTCTCTCTCGCTTGCAGTTAATAATAAAATAAAATAAAAGAATGCCTAGTTTCTTGGTAATTAAAAACCCACAAACCATGAAGCAAAATTATGCCTATAAATCAGCAAATCAACAAACACAAACTTTTTCGGATTCACTGAATAGCTACAGTCCCTGTGAACCAGCCGTTACCGTGGAAACGATGAGGTTGATAGAACGAGCACATTGATATGACCCTGCGTTACTGTCAGAGCCGCCGTTCTATAGGAAATCGATCAACACTATCTGATCAATCAGAATCCAGGATTGAACACTTTTCAGGATTGAATACTTTGGTTATTTATCAGTAAATGAGTAATTGTACTCGGACTTGAGTAAGGAGAACGGAGTGTTAAGGGAAGGCATCCAAAACCGCCTCACACTTTCCTGGTGAAGTAACAAGAGGCTTTTGTATCAAAAGCTGACACGCACTGCCTTATTTTTACTTACGTCATTTCATAAGGACATAAATCTATAAATATTAAAAAAATTATCCGCATTGTTGTTCCACTTTTAGTAACAATCTAAAACAAGTCGTTTTGACCTGTATAGGTTTGACGTGTGTCTGTGAATGTGTGTATGTGTGTGTGTTTGTGTCTTGGAGGGGGCGGAATAAGCGATTACACACAAAAATCTGTGAGCTCCTTGCCTCAGAAGCGGTGAAGGAAGTACATCGTTACTCCGGCAAGACTGACTGGCGTCAGTGTGCAGGTCACAAGGGCATTGTAGATCCAACATGTGGTTCTGCGGAAAGGAGGGGGGAGAAGAAAAAAACGAGGGGGGCGATATGGAGTGAGGGATGAAGAGAGGGAGGGATGGAGGCCGTCCTTCTCCAGGAAAGCCCCTGGACTTCAGGCCAGGATTGAGCCTCGGCCTGTTGGGGCTTCCCATATTTAACCGATTTCAGCGCTGAGGAAGAGCTCAAGGCTGGATGCACTGGTTAGCGTGGTGCTGGCGTGCTTCGCCTTTCCTCTCTCTCTCTTTTTTTTCTCTACTTAATCATCCCTTTTTTCTACAGTTTTCCTCTTCCCTTTTTTTTTTTTTTTTTACAGGTTCTCTGCCTCTTTTCATCCCTAGCATTAGGTGTACTGTGTCATTAGCTGTACTTTATAGCATCCCGGAGCCGACAGCACGACAGGTGTGCGCAGGTGCTCCATTCATCCATCGACACGCTTTTCGTTCTTGCGTACACACACAGGCATACACACACACACACACGCTTCATAACAAGTGCTGTCATACTTCCTTTCATCAGTATTTACTCATGTCACACAGTGAACAGACGTTTCTTTTTTATCCAAACATAAATTAGTTTATTGAAAACCCACTTCAAATGGAGATACAAAAGACAAATGGAGATACAATGGACCTGAATGGGAAAAAAAAGTGATTGCAGAGCGTCTCTGTTACAGAATCACTGTATATATATTTATGTATACAAATACAATGTTTAAGAAAAGAATGAAAGGCACATGTACAGGCAGATTATGGCTTGAAGAGTCTCCATGGACCAACACAGAATTTGATTTTTAAAAAAAAAATGCAAAAGATAAAAGGTCATGGAAACGATCTTTGGTTTCTTTTCTTTGTTTGTTTAGATAAAGCTCTGTCCATAAAGAGTGTTTAGTTTCATTTAACTATTGCCACCGATAACCTGTCTCAACAATTTTCCATCAATACACACCTTATGTGTTTATTGTGTTTAATGTTATAAATCATGCTACCCGATCAATTGTTTTTAAAAAGAAGTCACTTTCTCCAACAATCATTGTGCTTTGCAACTCTTTAGTGCACACTTTACAGTTTATTTGAATTAAAAAAAAATAATGATACACATTCAGAGGCATGATACAAATGCTTGGAAATAAAACCCATTAGGGATGAGTGTTGGTTGAATCTGACAGCGCTTATTGCTCTTTTTTGTCTCTAAGAAGAGTGGAAAGCTCTTCATGGCTGAACCGTCTGTCGACACGCCGCCTCCGCTCACACAGCTGTCCCAATACATCGCTGCAAAGTGTGTGGAGCATGGTGAGAGATACCCCCTACCTTACACCACACACACTCACTTCCCCCTCTCCGGCAGCTGCACGCAAAACGAAAAGGCCGGACCAGCCGGCACCGATGGGCATCTTGAGAATGAGGCGAATGGCCCAACTACAGAACACAACCCCCACCTATCCCACCACCCCCCTTTAACCTTGATCGAATTGGGTAAGGAAAACATTGCTCCACATTTGTGCGATCTTGCCTAAATCTGTCTTTGACTGGTATGAAGCCCAGTGGGAAAAAAAATATATATATATAAGGCACTTCGGAAATATTTTCAGGGTTCGTTCCAGCTAATCGTCTTCGCTTTGCCCCTTAACCTGAGTTTGTCCACCAGGTCATGATCAGACTCAGTCAACAGGATGGTGTTTAGACACTGCTCACACCCTCATCGCCGTCGTTGGCTGTGTGTGTGAGCGTCTAGGCGGTCGGGCAGCAGCTGGAGACGGTGTGTTTGTGCAGGAGTGACATGCGGCTGAAGGTTCGGGAGCAGGTGCTGCACTGGTACTTTTTCACCTCTGAGTGGGTCTGAAGATGAGCTCTCAGATTGGACCGGTCAGCAAAGGCACGGTTACAATGAGTGCATGAGAACGGGCGCTCTCCTGTAGAGAAAGAAAAGATAGTTAGATATAAGATCACTTATCTTATTCGTAAGAGCTAGCAAGGCGTGGCTAAGTAGGAACAAAGCTCGCTATGTGCTAGAATAAATTATGTTAATTAATTGCTGTCTAGCAAGTGTGAAATATTTCCATGATATTAAGCCACTCACCGGTGTGTGTACGAATGTGGCCCCTGAGTAACCACGGTCTGGAGAACGCCTTTCCGCAGGTGGTGCAGACGCATGGAAGTGTGTGTGAGCGGATGTGCATCTTCAAAGCTCCCAGGCTGTTGTATTCTTTGGGGCAGTGTTTGCACCGGAAGGCAGCTCTCGTTGTAGCGCTGTCGGCCATGTTGGAATTCTCAACCAGGTTGGCATTGGTGCTTGCGCTGCAATGCGAGAGCTGGTGGCGTGAAAGTGCGACACGGCTGTTGCAGGAATTCCCACAGTGGGCGCACTGGAATCGGTCTGAAGGATCTGGACTTGGGGGGTCGGACGTTCTGCCTTCATCTTCCTCGCCTGAGCTGGACGGAGAACTGAGATCCAGGGGAGCGATGGAGGATGGTGTGGTAGGGGATGAAGGAGGGAAGGAAAGCGGAAGCGCGCTGGTGGTCCAGACAAGAGCCGAAGCATACGTGGTCACCAGGGAACCGTCTTCTTCAGTGGGTAGCTCTGCAAGCGGGTAGCGTTCTGGTACCATGGCGGAAATTGGGCCTGGAGAGAAAAAAGAAAGAAAAAAAGAGGTCAGGTGCCTGTTCAGTCGGGCCTAATCCAGTTAAACGGTTAAGTTGTTTTGATGCTCTGATATCGTGTTACAGTCAAATGGTCGATTTGTCACAAAGAAAGGCAGTCAGATTTGATTATTTCGAGTTTACCCACAGTGCCTTGGGGGCTTTTGGATCGTCGCCACACCTTCCTCGGGGTTAATTTGTAATAACATTGACGAATTTGACTGCAGCTTAGTGTAGAAGGGCTTTGGTGGAAATATTTGGACATGACTTCATCTGAATTAGATTAGGATGACTTGTGTGTGTGTGTGTTTATGTGTCTGTTTATGTGGACTTTCTGGATGCACACCAACTATGGGGTAATGGGTCTTATTTTCACCACTTATTGACACAAGAGTGCCAGAGGACTGCAGCTCTAAGTGCTAAACTAGATTCAGGAGGATGTAATTTGCAGCTTAGGACAGCAGCACTGACTGGTGGAAAAGAGCCTGTGCTGAGGGGGAACAAAAACCTCATTTGAGATGTTGGTTGCTCCTTTCAGGAATCCACATATGTTCAGTATTAATTAGACCTCAAAATTAAAACAAAAATATCTGACAGTTACTTGCTGATCAGGTTATGGAATGCAAATATTAATTTCAGCATGCAAATGCAGATGGGTTGGTGTATTGTTACAACAGTTTTAGTTACTTAAAACGACAATCATGTGGTTCGTATTGGCCTGCAAATTTACCACATGAAAACAGATATAACAGTGAGCATTTCTCTACCACAAAAAAAATCAGCAATGCACTCACACACACTCTGCATAAAAGGCGAGACCTTCGAGAATGAACTAGTAGAGACTTGGAAAAGTTTGACGCTTACCATTCTGGCTCTCCAGTTCACTGTAATTTGGCTTCTTGCTCGTAAAATACTTCTTCACCAAAAACGAACGTGGCATCTTGAGAGCCTGATGACCGTTACTTTCACCCTCTGTGTGAATCCACTGCAGGAATCTTCAAGCAGCTGCACAAAGTTTTAAACCAACTTCAGGAATCAACCTCCAAGAACTGTGGAAGTTGAGAAAAGTTGGAAGAGGGAAAAAAAATCGATTAATCTTAAAGAAAACAAAAACAAGGTCCTGTTGGAATTTCCTCTGTATCCAAAGTGAATAAAGTTCTGTGGTACTTTTGATTAGGAGAACACCCATTCAGCTCAGAACAGCGTCTTCATATAGCAGGGCAGGGTGAAAGGGGTTGGGTTTGGAAGGGGTTGGGCTCCAAACAGGCCGGGCTAAAGGAAAATTTTAGGTGGGATAGAGAGAAAGGGGTTTGGCTAGTGATGGGGCTGGAAAAATGACTTGAGTAGAAATGTGATTGGGCTCAAAATGGGGTGGAAAAGGATTTGGGGTGGAAAGTGGGTTGGGCTATAAAGTGGCTGAGGAAGGAAAATTTTGGGGGTGTAAGGTGAAGGATGGAAATGGGTTTTAAAAATAAATTTTAACATAAGTTAGAAAGGTTTTAGAGTAGAAATATAATTTGACGTGGAATGAAGGTTGGAGGACAGAGGTAACTGGAAGTTTTGGAGGAAATAAAGTTAATTTGACCACCATAGGATGTGGTTGAAAAGGATAAAATATATAAGCACTGCGGTTATACATGAGTTTTAGGTAGAAAATATGGTAGAAATTGGATTTGGATTGTTGTTGTTGTTTTTTTTTTGGAAAATGTGGTACAAATATGGTTTGAAGTAAAATGAATGTTGGGGTAAAAGAGCACAGGGTAGAAAGTGACAGCTTTTAGATTGAAGTGACAATCTTTCTCTCTTATAGCACAGAAAGTGGGGTGATTATTTGTTTTGGTTAAATGTTTAATTTACAGTAAAGTTCACACTACATTCCTGTGTAGCACATTTTATCACAATTCCACTGGAACATTAAGATCTACAAGACATTGTTGTGTTCAAGTAAGACATGTTTGGATGGAAATGATTTCCGACTGGTAGAAACTGGTTCTGGGATGTATTAAGATATGTGATAGAGCATATTTATTTAGCATAAAAAGATCTTCAGCTTGATGTTGAAGACCTTTAGTATAAAGCATTTCTTTTTATATAAGAATGGGTGAGAAATGTGGTGCTTTCAGGTGGAAATTGGTTTAAGTGGCCTTCAGAACTGAGTCTGGATCTAGGGGTGAAATCATGATGTCCTGCAGGTGCCCTGGGGGAATGCCTTTACTCACAGCACTCATTCAACACGAATCCTGTTAATGAGAGATTGTTAACCTGCTTAAGGTGCATTCCAAGCCAGATTAAGCTAATCAATTTGATTATAGTGTCATATCCTAAAGCTAAATTTTTTACACTCTGTTCAAAGACCCATCTTCATCATGAGCATGAAATAAACACTAGGTTTTGTTTATTTTTAATCCCCAATGTGTCAAATTACATATTAGGTTAGGATTAAAACCTTGTGTTTTGTGATGAACTATAAAAGTATTGAGGTTGGCTACAAATGAGAGTCAGAGGAGACAAATTACAGCACTGATTTGATTTGTGAAGCAGGTTGGTCTTTGGATTTATAGCACCCTCTGTTGGAGTACATATAAAACAGGGCAATTACTCAGACTGATTGAGTGCAATTGATCAAATTGATCTATATACATGAATGTTGAACATTTCTTATTGTGGTATTGTTCCACAAAGAGAGTATTTCCTCTGCTAGTGCAGTGATTGTTCTGGGCGGATTCTGATAGACCACTGATACCAGATGAACTCAAAGTAAAGGGGGGGGAAAAGAGTGTTTTTAAAGCTGGTTTTGTTCGATTTTCTACTGAACTTCTATCTGAAGCCATATTGGGCCTGAATAATGTCTACGAATCCAGTCTTGTGGGGCCAATTTGTATAATTTAGATCATTAAAAAAATATAAAATAAATAATAATCATTATGTTCACGTTCATACCATACTCAAATTACCTAAAATGTACTTTATTTGGATAATCAATGTTTGTTTAAAAAAGTCACAGCCTAATATTTTGTGATTTATTTGCTTAATTCATATTGATATGTATGTGATAGACACTTTTGCACAGCCTACACACATGCACACGCAAACGGGCGTAAGCTATTTATTGCATAAGTCCTCTAAAGATAGTTAATGTTCTGCCTATGAGTAATGAGTGCTTTTTGTTTAGTAGACATGTTACCATGGCCAGTAAATTAGCATGTCATGTACTAGGTCTCCGTCTAATAACTCTGTACAATGCTCAATTCATTTCCCTTCTAAAAAGCCAGTTTTACAAGTGCAGGGAAGATAACCTCCTGCGGTTTTTCTGCCTGTTCCCCAACAAAGAAGCAATGCTTTTCATTCAAGGCTTCTACACTACAGGAATCGGCTGGTGCTGCATGAAAAGCCGTGCTGTTCACACCAGATAAAGGGATCAAAACGAACCGAACGCTGTCGCTTTGTGACCCGCAGTCAGGCTTGGCGTAAGCTGGGGGGGTCAGCACTGTTGTTAGCATCACCGTTATTCTGACACTTTTATTTTCTCAGTACATAGAAGTAAAAAAATCTGATGCAGTTTGGCACAAATGGTTCTTGAGTTTAAAAAAAAAAAAAAAAACATGCTAAGGTTTGTGTGATTTGCATAGCAGGACAATGTGCCAGTCAACGTGGCTATCAAACTGGAATGCAGTGTGTTAATTAGGCCCATTGAACAGTCGTACAGGTTCATAGGCCATCAATAGGTAACGACATTAACACCTTCAATCACCCTTTTATCAGTCTGCTGTTTAGAGAGTGAACAATGAGCCTCAATGTGGGCCGTGTTGATATTATTACTGAATGACAAATGGACCATCTTGAGGTCCAGACTTGCTAATTAAATAACTTCACTGTAAGTCAATAGAAAAATGACATAACTTTATTTAGGGTGAAATAACACACAGAGACATTAAAAACAAAAGTTTTCACTTTTTACCATGTACAATTATATGAGTAATCTGTGGTCATGTGAAAAACATGTTAAGGCGCATTTCAACATGTCATACCCTGAAAATGGGCACTTTAATTCAAGGAAACATCTGTAATATCACTTGAACAACAAAAATGATGAACATGATAATAAATTAATTATATGGGGAAACAAAACACTAAAAAAAGTAAAAATATACTAATGATTTATCTTATATTTCTTATTAAAAGATCACAATGAACTAAACCTCATTTCAAACATTAAATCTTTATCTTAGATTATCTTAAGAAATGATGTTGAAAGGTAAGAGAACTAGATTTTTTTAGCTTAAACATAACAAATAAAAGTCTAGAAATTGATAAATTACTCACACATGTTTTGTTTTAATGTTATAGTATGAATTACTGGATAGAGTTGACTATATATATCTGTTTGAAGTGTAAAAACCTTTAACTTTATTATTTTAGATGGAATTTGACTGTAATATAAGGCTGATTGTGTAATCAAGAGATGAAAATTATTGTTTATGTGTTACAACTAAAAACCAGTGCCCAAGTTTTTATTTCTAGATATATTAAAAATCCAAAGAGAAAGTGTTCCAACCACAGAGCACACTTAGAATGTCTACAAGATTCTAAATAAATAATTACCAGTATTAAAAATAGACATTGTTTTCATCAAGTATGTTCTGTAACACTTTTGGGAAACAAGTGTTCTGCACAATATCCGTTCCGCTCAAGCCGTTCTCCCCCGGATGGGTTTTAGTGTGACACACTCTCAGAGCGTCTCACACAGAGATCATTCAGACGCCACACAGTCGCAGGAGGTCAGAAAGAGGCATGCTGCTGTAAAAGCCATTACAAATAACAGAGTCGTGTTCAGTACGGAAAAACCACAGTCTAAACAATCCTGAGATTTCTCCCCGGGTCTTGTTTTTACATGAACTGAACCTTTTTTTTTTTTTATCTTTTGAGGCTGGAGCAAAATCTGTAATGTTTGCTTAAAGGTCAGATCAGACCTTAAATAAATAAATAAATAAATAAATAAATAAATAGTAATAATAATAATAATAATATGCACTTTCATGCATTTCTCATAGAGGGATTAAAGTGTTACAGCAGTATGATAAGACTGATTCTGATAGATATATGAATAAATAAACAATGATTTTGTCTCTACGAGTCTACAAATAAATTGTAAAAAAAAAAACAACAACAACACTTCAGACACCCATTTAATGAAAAGAATATATCAGTGTAACTTTTGCATTATTTGCTTGAACCTATTAGAACTTACTATTCCTGAACCTTAAATATTAAACAAATTGAATTCATTTAGCAATCTTTTATATTTGTGTTAATCATCTCTGGTGTTATTAAACAATTATTATATATTAATTACAGCAAAAATAACTGTATTGTCGAGTTATGAAATGTATTGCAGCTTACAATATGATAATATGATTTGATAATGTGATTTGTAGATTGATATTGAGCTTTTCTAAATAAAATGTGATTACAATTTAAGCTAAACATCTAACTGTAGTTAGAACTATAACCATGTCATTATTCGCTTAAAATAAGTAATAAAATAATAAGATGTTGTCATACATTTGTATATGTCTTTAAGTGTTAGGATCGATTGATATATGAAATTAATACAGTCCTTTCTCTCTAAATACCTCGTGGAAATCAGGATTTGGTTTATTATTATTATTATTATTATTAATAATAATAATAATAATAATAATAATAATAATAATAATAATAAACTGACCAAAGCACATGTTATAACACACTCTGCAAAGACAAAGTGTTTAATATCATCACAAGTCAAATCTTTATTTGCATTTAAATTTTCAAGTGAACAGACCAACAAAATGTTAAAAGTTATAAATGCTCCATTTCACATCACTAAATTGGATGAAATAACAAATTTTTATTTTATTTAATTTTAATTCTAAATATCAACAGGACTGTGTTTAAATATGATTATAGAAAATATACTGTACAAGAAGCTGAAATATTCATAAATATCTAACACATGCAAGAGTTGAAGTGTTTCGCCAAATCTCACATTTAAACACTACCAGGTTTATACTTCCTAAACTATAGGATCTGTTAAATCAGTATACAAAAATGTCATACAAAAAGTTAATTAAAAAAGTTTTAATGCTTGAACATTTGTTGATAACATTGATGTTCAAAATTCATTCCACGCTCGCCACATTAGGTTAACATTGCTTGCCGTTTTTGTCTTCTAGCAGTGGGACACGCCTACATCTTGCCATCTCCCACATCTTCACATGGTTCTTCTTCTGAGAACAGACAGGAAACAGTCCTACTGAGACACAAAGGTGATGTCTTACACTGAGTGAAGAGAAAAAACAACTCAATAAATTTAAGGAACAAAAAGATCAGTTTGATTAATTGAATTTATAGCCAGAATTACTGTATAGATTTGATTAATAAGTTTAATATTTGAACAGGTGGATTATGTTTGTAAAATAACAGGTGCATTTACAGGTAAAAATGGTTTTGGGTTCTAAAAATATTAAAACTGCCTGATTTAAAGCTGTAATCTTGAGTCTCTAGACTTACTTACGTATCATATATGTTAAAAAAATAATAAAATAAAATAAGAAATATATTTATAAGGAATGAGATATAAATAAAAAAAGTCACGTATTGTAGCGAAAAAAAAATCAAATATAATATTATATTGTAATGAATTGAGATTGAAATGATCATTATCAAAATATTATTAAAAAACAAATATTTACCGACTCAATTAATTCAATTACTTATTTTATATCTATATATATTGTGCAAAAAGAACAAGAATTTTTAAACTTCAAAATATCTAGATATAGGATTAGTAATAAAATAATTTGTTTATCTTATACAATATTACATCATATCTTAATTATTTATGGTTCATAGTCATGTTTAATATAAATATTAAATAGTTAATATTAAATAAAAAAAACTAAATTGTAATAATACTTTTTTAATTCATTACAAGGTTAGTCTGTGTTGCATTGTCTGCTTTGCTAGCTTCCCTAAGGCTAGCTAATTTTCCTCATTATCTAAATTCTTCTGGTCATATTGAAAAAATATGTATAATTCAACTAATTTGCTACAGTTTACTTGAACTTATGTACACTCAGGAGTTATTTACATTCTGGATGCTCACCTGCTCAGATTGTATCCTTACCCAAGGAATTTGTGTTAAATTAATATCATCATCATGGTTATATGCAAAATATGTCTGTACAGATATATTTTTAACATCTTGTAGCTTGCACTGATATGTAGCCCTACTGTAAACCCTGTCTCACTGACAATGCTGAATCTGTCCAGTATGTAAATGTGACTCGGCTCTACGCCTGTCGCTCTGTGTAAGAAAACAGCCACAGGTCGTGATTTCTGACAGGGCCGGGTGTGACCTCCTGACCCTGACACCAAGAAGACTGAGAATCGTAAAAATGTTCTGCGTTAAGAACAGATGTTGTCTTGTTTTGCTCAAAGAGGAGACGAGCTGCTCATCCACGACCGCCAGGCTGCCATGTTTCCTCACTCGCTTTCCTACCGCAAGTTAATGATGCATAATAGGGGTGTGTGTGAGGGTGTGTGTGTAAATGTGTGTCCACTTGGTGTTGCATTTATGTATGCTGCATATAATAATAGATCAAAAATATATTTTCTCTGATATTACAGGTTTTTTTTTTTTCAAAATGAGATAAGAATTGTTTTCAGGCCAGGTTTTATCCTTCTTTTTATTTAAATTCTATTACTTCCATGTATTTTCTTAAACAACCTTTTCTTTTTTGTCCAAATAAACATTAATGCAGATGAGAATTAGAACAAAATAGAATAAACAAAAGACAATATTAATACCGAACATATAGGGTGCTAAAAGATTTGCCCAGTACTGTAAAGTATAAAGTATGTATTCTCATTATAAATATGGCTTTATTCAAGAAAACAAATTGAATTCATTTATCAACCTTTAATATTTGTGTTAATAATCTCTGGTGCTATTAAACAATAATTATATATTAATTGCAGCAAAAATAACTGTATTGTTGAGTTACATTATGTTTATGTATGTTGAGTGTCCACAAAACAAGTTAGTTCCTGTTTTCACTTACACTAAAGCAGCTATAAACAGTCTTTCTCTCACCAGACTCTATTTTTGTCTATCTTTTGGAATGGATGAGAGAAACAAGAAAAAAAACAAAACTTAAAAAAAATGGCATTCTTTACCTCTGACAATGGAGCGTCCTTCCTTAGATGATAAATAATTACATTACGTCTTATGTGACAATTCACCACATTTAGATTTTTTAACGTTTATCTGGAGAGTATATGGTATATGGTCTCTTTGAAAGAGCTGTTAGTACAGGAGCAAATAACATATCCGAACAAGTGCATTCGTATAAACCTGCGCCACTGTGAGAGCTGCTGTTATAGAGAATTAATCAACACCTTCTGAACAATCAAAGCACATAATTTAAATAATTATTTAATGTATCACTATTTTAATATAGTATTGATGTGCTTTTCTATTTTGGTGCACAAATTGTATAAAATTATTTTTTTTGTGTTCCGGATAAACAAGATTTACCCAGACTTATATTTTTCACTTCATTGTATTCATTCAGTGTCTTTTATAAACCACTTTCCTGCATCTCATGCCGGTGCCACCTATACCTGTAAGTGCTGGTGTGTTAAATGGTGTGAATGAGCGCTGATGGTGGATTAAACACACGAGTCATCAACACTATGAAGGATCCAGTCGAGTCAAACAGGACAAGCAGGTCCTCAGAATGGAAATACACAAAATAACAGTTGTGTTATTCACGTTGTACATCCTGACTCGTTAAGAAGACGCATGCTGATGTAGTCTGTGTTGTTTCTCTCAGTGGTGTGATAAATTCCAGCGCGCTGTAGACGGTGCGCTGTCTCTCATCAGGGTAAATTATGGGCCCATAAACACCTCGGCTCAAGTCTGTCCTGAGTCTGATCTGTGAGATCCAACAAGGTGTTCAGGACAGTGTGTGTGTGCAGGGGCGCTGTAAAGGGGGGGTAAACGATGACGATTCTCCGGGCCCATGACTGAGAGAGGGCCCAGAGAAGCCCCCAAGAAAATTGTGGTGCTGATAGTAAAAATTATTAACTTAAAATTATACTATTTGCTGTTTTCTGGTGTCAAAAAATGTGTTTGTTTATGAAACACAAACGTCCGTGAGCCCCTCTCCCCCTCTCGATTATCATAAAATGGTTCAGTCCGCCCAAATTGTATCCAG
>JAQQZS010000015.1:1633740-1651513 GCA_030068045.1 Platyallabes tihoni | reverse complement strand
AATCCATCGCAGGGCACACACTCATACACACACTCACACACCCAATCACACACTACGGGCAATTTTAGGAACGCCAAATATATTTTGAAAAAAAAAAGAACAGCACAAGTGCACTGAAGCAATCTGCATTATGAGCTCATTCTTTTTTATCCTTTTGTATTTTTTGGGGGGGAATTTGATTCTAAGAAATTATTTCTATAATTAATATTTCTACCTGTTATTATATAATGTAATTTTTGTTTATTCTTATAGAAATTTTACGACTTTTTCAACCTGAATGAAACGGGAGACCCGAGCAAGGACACCTGTGGGATCCTGACAGTCGAGGGCCGCACTTTCCCCGTGGATGTTTTCTACACAGTCAGGTGCGGCGTCATGTGATACTCTTCTCTAAACTTTTTTAAAATTAACATCAAAACTCTATTCATTATTTGAGCATTTTTGGCAGGGTTTATGTGCAGCTGTTATTATACCGCTAATCATCCACCAAACCTTTACTTTCCCTTTTGAAACACAGCATTTATATAATGTATATTGACTGTGCAGTTTTGAATAATACGTTTTTATTTGAAATAATTTACCTATAGCTAAAAATCCACCTCAGTTAGGTCACTTTGTTTAACAAATTAAATTTGCACAGATGTATCTAATATGAAAGAAATTGGAGAAGCTGGAAAACATTATACCTTCTCCTTCAAAGGGTGTGAAAACCTTTGCACTCAACCATGTTGAGTCACTTGATGTGATTGACATGAAATTAGATTTTTTAATAGTGTGTGTGTGTGTGTGTGTGAGTAGTCCAGTTCCAGATTACGTAAAGGCCACCGTGGAAACTGTGCTGAAGATTCATGAAGCTGAGGATGACGGTGACGTTCTGGCGTTCCTCACCGGACAGGTTTAGTTACATTAACACAATTTGTTTTCGTGTAAACACAGACAACATTATGTATTTTTAAAGCCTTGAATAATCTCAATCCCCATGTGCTGAGGATCGAACCCAGAGCTCTGCTTCACCCCAACGGCTATATTACCTTATTAATGTCATACTATAAATGTACTCTCCCTAACTTACAATAGATTTAGTTAGGATTTTTTTGAAAGAAATACATATTGAAGTATTCAATTATTCAATATTCAAGTAGTTCCAAGTAGAATATTAATCTTTTATACATTTTTAATTTCCAATATTTATTTAATTCCTTGGGGTGACGATCCCAGCCGAGGCGGTTCGTAGCTCACTGCTGTCGTTCCGGTGAACATTTGTGATCATTCACCAACAGCACTATTACAGGAACTCGTCTGGGAGTTATTACCACGTCCCCCGTACAATCCTGACCTCGCTCCAAGACATTTCCACATGTTAAAGGAGTTCCTGGGAGGCCGGTGTTTCAGATGTGAATCAGACAGGCAGTTCAATCATGGAGAAAAAGGTTCTACCTCGATGGTGTCCAAGCACTAGTGAAACTCTGGGATAAGTGCATTAGTGTAGCAGGAGATTATATAGAGAAATAAAGGTTTTTACTCTCAGAACCGTTGTTCTGTTATTATGTACAAATCAAAAGTCCCACTCTTGTACTATATAATTCAACTCAATTAATCAATTCATTAACCAATGGCGTAATAGACAATATGTTAATTGGTTAATTGATTAACAGTTTTATTAATGTATTCATTGCATTTTAGACTTTATTATGCTTTCTGCTCATGACTGCTTATTTATAAGAAATATCTACCTGTGCCTGATTGACATGTAAATGCACTATAATTATTTACAATTTATTAAACGCTGTTTATAAATTTGTCAAAAAATAAAACGCATTAATAGATAGTCGTCTCTTTCTAATGCAGAGAGTGAAAATGATAAATAATCTTTTACAAGTTAGCAGTAAAACACTCAGCGTTGTGTTTAAATGGGAAGATAATCAAATCAATGATGAAGCGGAGGAGTGTTTTATTCCTTTTCTTCCAGATCAATTAATTACAATTCCAAGTTTATATAGCGGCTATAAACACTCGCTTTCTCACCCTCCTGGCTGCTTAAGGACTCTCACACAGGCTCCTGCGAACGAGCTGCTACTATAGAAACAGTAATAATGATTCACAGGTACATTACTGTCAGAGCTGCTGTTACAGACAATTAATTAACCCCCTTTATGTGTGTGTGTGTGTGTGTGTGTGTGTGTGTGTAGGAGGAAGTGGAGAAGGTGGTGTCCATGCTGCAGGACCAGGCTCGCTCTCTGTCTCGTCACGGCATGAAGAAACATCTGCGTGTGCTTCCCATGTACGCGGGCCTGCCGTACTCCGAGCAGCTCAAAGTCTTCGAACGGCTTCCCCCTACTGTCCGAAAGGTGAAAGTTCACGAGTGAAGCTTTAATTTACAACCATAATAAGTTATGATAAAAAGTAACAATCAGAGTGGATTATTTGGACCTGGATGTTTGAGAACTGCTGGTGTAATGGTAAAAATCCACAAGGTTAAGAGTTAAAAGATATTCCAGTGAAATAAATCGCGCTTTTCGGGCAGGTGGTCGTCGCCACGAACATCGCTGAGACGTCCATCACCATCAACGGCATCGTGTTCGTGATCGACTGTGCGTTCGTCAAGCTGCGCTGCTACAACCCCCTCACCGCCATCGAGTCCCTGGTGGTCACGCCCATCTCCAAAGCCTCGGCGGCTCAGAGGGCAGGGAGAGGCGGGCGCAACCGGCCCGGGAAGTGTTTCCGTCTTTACATGGGTGGGTCACAGAGTGTATGGCCTCTGACAGATTGAAGTTCCCTCGTTTATCTGTGCTTTAATTAAACTGCTGTGGTTTATTCAGAGGAGGACTTTGAGAAGCTTCCGGAGAGCACCGTGCCTGAGATGCAGCGCAGTAATTTGGCTCCAGTGATCCTCCAGCTTAAAGCTCTGGGCATCGACAACGTCCTGCGTTTCAGCTTCCTGTCGGTGAGTGCAGTGCGGTACAGACAGTATAAATAATCCAGAAACGCTGGAGAATATCGTGCGAGTTCATACATTTAATAAAAAAGTTAATATTCATTTAGGGCTGAAAACTTTTTCAAATCATATATTCAGTATATTCTCTGTGTTTGTGTGTATAAATGGTGACTGTTACCAAACTTGGTGTCAACAGTCCATTGCTTTGGACTGCTGACTCTAAATATTTAAACTGTTGATTAGGTTCCAAGAACAGCGTGATGGAGTGTGTAATTCTGTTTTTCAGCCGCCCCCGGCACAGACCATGGTTCAGGCTCTGGAGCTGCTCTTCGCTCTTGGTGGTACGACGTTTTTTATCATTCCTGATGAGTGACTTTATAAAATGTTTATTAGCTCATGGTTGAGAAAGCTGACATGACGTCCTGGTTTAGGTCTGGATCAGTACGGGCGTCTGACGGAGCCCACGGGGGTGCGCATGGCAGAGTTCCCCCTCAGTCCCATGTTTGCCAAAATGCTGCTCGAGTCGGGGAACTTCAACTGCTCCAAAGAGATCATCACCATCGCCGCCATGATGCAGATCCAAAACGTCTTCGTGGTGCCGTCCAATCGGAAGAAAGCGGCCGTGAGTTTGCCATTTCTCCTTTTTTTCCATTTAAAAAAAAAAAAAGTTTTTTTAATCTATTGGTTTTTAATCAAGTATCAGCTTGTTGATCTGTCCAAGTCCTTGTGATTGAGCCTTTACTATAGAAACTCTAACTTGTTTCTCGTAATGTGGTACGTTTCTGATTGTCAGGCATGTGAGCACAGGAAGTTCGCTGTGGCTGAAGGTGATCACCTGACCATGCTGAACGTCTACGAGGCTTTCGTGAAGGTCAGGAAATCTCCGAAGTCGTATCCTTACAATTATTTAATGAAACCTCTGAAACAGCAGGTTTTACATTCATTAAGTCTCTCGTTAAGTCTCTTATACACTCGTGCATATTTGAGTTAATTGACGTCTTTTGTTTTTTCCTCCCCTGCAGCATCAGAAGAGTTCTCAGTGGTGTCAGGAGCACTTCCTGAACTATAAGGGTCTGCTGCGTGCCCTGACGGTGCGAGAGCAGCTCCGGCGTCTGCTCAACAAGTTCAAGGTTCCTCGAACCTCCAGTGAAGGTCAGGGTTCAATCCTGATTAAACAGGAAGTCAGTGTACTGATGTGATAAGATAAAAATAATAATGAAATGGAGAAAGAGACGAACAAGAACTACTAAAGCCTGTCAGTTAAATAAGCCACACCCCCTGGTTCGTGGTGACTCTTCAACGTTGTTAATGAAATTTTTCTAAAATATGACTGTCAATCCAATCCTTTTTTATATTTTAGAAATTATGTATGATGTAAATTCCCTCACAGTGACTACAAATTAATATAAAGTTCTGTAGCACCTGAGGCTATGTTGCATTTTCCTTTTAATAACAACAACAACAACATCAACGACAACAACATAATTAAGTTAGATAAAAAAAAATTGTTCTTTAAGTTTTATTTTCCTAAACTAATGTTTTTGCGAAGTCCTTGGGTTTTTGCTTCCCCTTCTTGCTTCATGCAACTTCCCAAACTTCTAAATACTGGAAATTTGTAAATGTTTAAATAAATGTATTTATTTATTAATTTTATTTATTTATTTTTATAATTTAAACTTGAATTTAAAAAAAGTATAAAAAAAAATCTACTTATGTTATGCTTTAGGCTATGTGCTATTGTTATTTTCCAGATAAGAACAATAGTACATTTTAATAAGGGTTTTTATTTATTTTTAATAATTTATTCAGCTTATTTTGGTAATATGACTATTCTCCTTCCCTTTTTTTTTTAAAAAAAAAATATTTATTCATTTGTTTGTTTTTGTGTGTGTTTAATATATTTTAGTCTTGACACAGTCACACATCTTTGAAAAAATATTTTAAACATAACATTTAAACTTTTTCTTTTTACCGTTCATGTTCTATTTTCATTTATTTATTGGCAATCAAAATTCATATATGATGCAATTCTAAGTGAAAAACAGCAAGAACAACAACAAAAAAAAGAGAAAATCTAAAAACAGAATCTGGATGTGTCTAAATAATTTATCAATGAAAGTGTTAACGCTGTTTAAATCTCTTCATATTTCTCTCTTTATTTGTTTGGTACACGTGACCAGGCGACCCCGACGTGATTCTGAGGTGCATCGTGTCTGGGTTCTTCGCCAACGCCGCTCGCTTGCATCACTCCGGATCCTACAGGTGACGCGTTTCACTTCACGTGTGATAATCGTCTACTGACGTTAGGTTTCCATCATCTTATAGAACAGAGTAGAGTTTTAGCACCATTTCTAAAAAAAAAATTAACCGCCACACTTATATGATGGTGACAAAGTTAAGGACGGGTCGAGATTACAGTCTGATTTGTGTGATGAAGCAGAGTTACGTGGAGGTGATTATTTTCCAGTAACAGCACAATGTGTTTTATTTCTTTAGTATTATAAGATTTTGCCAATACTGAAATTTTAAGTTTTTCACAGAATCGCTGTCTGCAAAAAAACAAGTTAGTTCCTCAAAGTAAAAGAAAAGAGCAGATTTATTTACAGCTTTTCTCACCAACACTGGAGACTCCTTCCATAAATGTCTCCTTATAGAAACATGTTCCTATGAAAGAACTTTTACTATAAAAACTGCTGTATAATGTAATTATTTAATCAACACCACCTGACCAATCAGAATCCAGGATTCAGTAGTGCTGTGTGATCTTCTGTATGTTGTATAATTTATTACAAATATGTAACTTCCCATGTTCTGTCCACACTCAGGACTTTACGGGATGACCGGGAGCTTCACATTCATCCCAACTCTGTGCTTTACAGCGAGAAACCTCCGAAATGGTACACAACCTGCGCTCTCGCGCTACGAAATTATATTTCATAAGAGTAGAGATGTTTTTTTTTTTTTTTTTTTTCTGTTTTACAAAATAAATAAGACTGGGAGGATCTACATTACATGAACTATAATTCAGAGTTCTGTCTCTTTCATACTTTCATTGTGAACTTAAAACTGAAGTAATTTTTCCCTTTAACTTTTCTTGGTTTTAAACAAAGGGTGCCAATAATTCTGGTATAGACCTGACATCTTACAGGATAACATGTAGCATGGTGGCTGACCTTTATTATTATTATAATTCTTTCATTTTTAGTAGCCATGTAAGAATATATTTGGGCGGCGGCGGGAGGACACATTTACACATTACACATTTACATTGTGTGTGGATAAAGTATTGGCACCCTTCACCAATATAATGTCCTATATCTGTTGTTAGTCTCGGCTTCTAACGTGCAGAGCGACTCTGCCCACTTTCATAGTTAGTGTTACGTGATAAGAAGCGGACAGAGGGACCTCAGAACCAGGTTACAGAAAGTTCTGGATTTGTTTAAACCTCTTGAACCTCATTTCAGTGACCGGAGGTGTGTGTTTAATTACAGGGTGGTGTTTAACGAGGTGGTTCAGACCTCCAAGTACTACATGCGGGACGTGACGGCAGTGGAATCGTCCTGGCTGGTGGAGCTGGCACCGCACTTTTATAAACAGGCCACGGTATGAGTACAAACACACACACACACACACACACACACACACGGTCACAACAAACATTCATTTATTTATGAAACAGTGTTTTGTTTGTTTTGAATCACTGTCTATCATTGGCTTAACCTGGTGTTACACTGGACGACACGTGGCCTAATTTATTGTAAAGTAATCGTTTGTTAGTAAAGATTTGGGTTGTGTAGTGGTTAGCACAGTTAAGTTTTACACCGGATGCCCGTCCTGATGCAAACTTTCCATTTTATCCAGGATTTTATCTTTCTGTAATACAGTAGTTTTGTACATCACCTCATTTTGTGAGATTATCACTTCTTTTTGTATTGTGTATTAGCAGTTTGTGCATTATTGCCACCTGCAGGACTGGAGAATGGAGCAGAAGCTTAGCAGGAAAAAAAAGATTTGGATAAGATGTGACATTTAAACAAATCAACAGCAAAACAGGTTACACCGTATCAGAGTTTATGAGAGAGTTTGAGTAGTTTTTAATACAGCACTTTAAAATCTGGACGAAATATACAGTGGTACCTCACCATACGAATATCCTGCCTTAGAAACTAAAATTTTGAAGCTAAAACTACATTTACATGTCTTTTCTAAATGTTTTGATCGATTTTATATGCAAAAATATGATTGTAGTGTTGGTAATTGTATTTTTGGATGGCTTGAACAGATGATCTGCATTTACATTATTTCCTATAGAACAAATCTCAATTTCGTAAATCAGAATTTCACCTTAAGAACTTGTCGAATTAAAGTCATATGCTGTCGAGCCGATCGAATATCAGGTCCCGAACGTTTGTTGCTTGTCATTGTTGCTGAACTTCTGACATTGCGAGAAATCTGTGACTGAGTGTGAATGTCAGTGTAAGCATTTCTACAGCGATCATATAAAAGCCACTAATAGGATGATGGGAAATTTACAGGAAATACAGTTGGGGTCTGGGACATTGGTACAGGCAAGCGTTCCAAACCCTAAAGTACGATCAAATATTAATATTGAAGTGGATACAAGTTCAGTTTTTATTTCTCCGGCACACGTCTCGACTGCTCCTGTACGCCGGGAAGAACGTTACATAATATAATTCTAATTAATTTTTAGTGTTTCGTTTCCTCGAACAAACTCTGACTGTAAGGTTTTATATAACTAGTCATGCTACATAAACTTCCTCCAACCTTTTAATTTCTAACTACTTGCATCAGAGAGGAAAAAGATTTCACCTCTGACACATTTCCACCTTTTTATTTTCGTCAATGTGACTTTTTTTTTTTTCTTCTCATTTCCTCTTTAATTTTCTCTTCTTCTGCAGCACGGCTCTCTGGGAAGCAAACGCTCCAAAGTCTTCTGAATCCATCGTGCATCGTGACCGGCTGCTGAATTAGTGATCCTAAAATACTTGACTGTCCACACACACACACACACACACACACACACGTGATGGGAAGGCAAGTTCTTTGCTTTAAAGCAGCCGTGTATATATGTGTACAGAATATTTATTTCTTCGTACTCGACTTAACTCCTTCACCAGCACATGAACATGAACACGATTTGGTCTTGAGGTCAAAAGGTCGTTCATGGCGCTTCCTTTTTTAATTTAGATATATTTTTTACATTTTTGTACTGCGTTCGTTGAGTTACTTACTTTGTCCATAAACTAACTAGGAAAGTGAAATTTCTGTAAATCATCCCATTTTTATTTACAAATTTTTCCCCTCATATAAATACTGTGTAGCTGAGAGATTTAGTGGCCTTTTCCTCACCATGATGTGCCAAATTTTAAGCATATTTTCTAATCTTCGTCTGTGTTAACGTTGCCATTTTTACACCAGTGCCTAAAAATATGCTTTGACTTAAAATTCTAGGAATCCAGTAGATTTTCTTTTTTTAATTCTTACATAACGTCCTATTTTAGATTTTCTAAAATTCTTTATTTTAAAATAAGATTTTTTCCCCCTCCATAAATATCACTTTGTTGCCCCAGGATACATGTTTAAAAAAAAAAATAAAATTTAGAAAGAGAGCACAAACAGGAATGGACGGTATTTATCCAATCAGCCTGCTTCCATTTTATTAAAACTTCTTCTCCTAAGCCTAATTAAAATCTCTGCAACTATTATCTGCATGGTGATTATAACGACGACGACGATGACGTCGATATGAAACCAGTTTAATAACCTCGTGTAGTTTAAGCTGTAGCTTCTGCTCAAGTCACGCTCATGTTATTCAGTATTACTCCAAAGTCTTTACTCCTGCATGTCCAGTCCCTCTCAGAACACTGTGAACCTCTAACGTAGTGTGTAGTACACTGACCATGACCTTAGCAATAATATCCACCCGTATGACGAGGTGTGGGACGTCCTCGAGCAAACGAAAACGTCCTCCAGAGTTCCTTCATCCCAAAGTTCTGTACAGACATGAAGTAATTGTTGGCCTCAAATAAATCCAGATCTTCACACAAACATGGTGCAACGTGTATTTTTTTTTGTTTTGTTTTCTCTGTACAAGTTGTTTTAAACATTATGTAAAAATAAATATTAATGTAACTGACTTCTACAGTGCCTTGCAAAAGTATTCATACAGTTTAAACTTTTCCACATTTTGTCACGTTACAACTGCAAACGTAATTTTTTTTTGGGAGTTTATTATTGTCACAGACCAAAACAAAGTATTGTTTTCCTTCCAAGACATCATTGTCAAGTGGAAGGAAAATGGTAATTTTTACACCAGTGCCTAAAAATTTTTAAGCTTTGACTTAAAATCGTTGGAATCCAGTAGATTTTTTTTTATTCTTACATACACAATATTTTACAAATAAATATCTGAACAGTGTACTGTGCATTTGTATTTATCAAAATGAACAAAAAAAATCTCCTTCAGATTTACACACACGTCACTGATTTTCTTTACACTTGCTTGTAATGTGTATGTTGTTAACTGTGAATTGATCGATCACATTAAGGGTTAATATTTACATTTAGCCATGCTTACAAAACTCCATAAAAGGTAAAACTGTAATTTATAATTATAAAATAGCAATAAAACGATGAAAGTGCGCCTCCTAAGTGTGAGATGCGGTAAATATTCCAGTAACGCAGCTCAGCCACTGCAGCGCATCAACACACACACCTGCTCCAAACTTTTCCTTCTTTCAGAGGGTCATATTTATCTTTATTTATTTATTTGTTTTGGAATTTTTATGAATATAAAATTGAAATGTAGAAAAGTGTTCATTATATTCTTAAATTGGTGTCCAAATAAAATTAGTGGTTTAAAGTCAACAATGCGACAACGCAGTCCAGCGTTTGTTCACCCCATGTCTCCTTATTCAAAAGTTTACACAAACGCAAAATACAACTGCTTTTCTGAACTAGCTTTTTTTCTATCTAAAACACATTTCTTGTGTAAACGTTGCTGTGAATGATTTCTGGATCGCTGTTTCTATCGAGTGATCACTGAGACCTGGCGTCCGAATTCGGTTTCATACAGCAGGACATATAAGGTTACATTGAATTTTAAATAAAATAACAGATCATTGATCCTTCACTGGGACTGTCTATCATGTACTTGGGCCACGCCTCCTTCACTGAGACTAACACCAAATTTCCACTAGGAAAAAGTCCCAGCAACCTGACTTTTTTCTTTTTCTTTGCATATTTCATCCATTTTTCATCTTATCTTTTGTCCTGATGTGAATATTCATAAGGAAAAGGACACCTGATCGACAGACTGACCTGCTTTTAGAAGTGGACCAAAGCAGCTTTTGTCAAAAATAGTCGTGTATTTTCAAGCAGATTAGTGCCAAGCCGCCTGGTGGAATCACAGGCACTGTCTAGAGAGGCCACGCCTCATTAATTGTAACTTACAGTACATGGCCACGCCCCTTTACTGAAACTAGGTCACAAAAGGTCAGATTACAGAAATCTGAATAATTTCCTTAAGAGTTAAAAACAAACTATCACTTATGCTCGATTAATAATTCCATGGTTTATTCCATTGAGTGAATAAAGTGACCAATCTTCATCTTTACCTTATATATAAATATTAAAGAATTTACAAATAAAATTTGGGCCTTATTTTTCCAAACAATTCTTTTACTTTAAATTGACACTTTGCTCTCAGTTGTTAAATGCTTCTTTTAACCTTTTAAAATTGCTTAGTTATATTTGCAACAGAATCTTTTTCTCAAAAAAGAAAAAAAAAATTATTAAATTTTTGTTTTTTTGCTTGATATGTTGCAGCAGATTTCATTTTAAAGTTTAACATCTCTACCGATTCCTTTCTTCCTTCCTGGACAAAATATACAGCATGTCCGATTTAGCCGGAATTAATTTTTGGTATGTTCGTGTGTCCGGGATCATGTAAATTTTAATTTTGTTTCCATTTTTTCCCAGCACTTGTCAGAAATGCTGTCCATGAAATAAATCCAACAAATGAACCACAAAACAAAATCAGGTTTTGGCCTTTCACTTTTACCACAAGGTGTCAGTGTGGACACACAGAAAGATAAAAACAGGTCTTAGTTAAAAAAATAAGAAAAAAAATAATCTTTGGAAGTACTATTAGTTTAGCATTGCTACAGAAACACAATTCATCCTGTTTGTAAATAAAAACCTTAAAATTAGAGAAATGTTTAGCTGCAAAAGTTCTGATTGTTCAGTCATTCTCTAAAGCCCTTTCTGCTCCTTTAAACCAATATGAATATAAAAGAAAAATTTTATATCCAGGTTTCTGTAAAGCTGCATTCTAAAGACCTTTTATTGTTAAAAAATATAATAATTTTTTAAAACTAAATTTCAACAAATACAAAAGAGAGGAATATATGTGATGTGATGCAGAGATTTATTTGTGATTCTTTTTTTTAAAGGAAAATAATTACACATTTCTCAGTTTCAGCTAAATAAACTGTAATCTCTAATTTTGCATTTACTGTAAGCAGAAAAGCTACAGTTTATCAGTCTCTATTACCATTAATAATAATAATAATAATAATAATAATAATAAATATGCTTTCTACACTGCATATGAAGTCTTCATTACACTGTGTACTAGATTTTGGAGTCTCCCATTTTGAAGATAAATTAACGAGGTAAATGTTTCACATAAACAAACAATATATTCTGTTGTAATGTTGTGGAGTTTCTTCATCCGATGAGCTCTTCTCATCTGATGTCTGATGGTAAAGGGTGTTTCTCCAAGCAGAGGTCAGAAGTCATGAGTCTGGAATGCTAGTCTGTAGGTTGTGAGTTCAAATCCAGAATCATTAAACTGGCTATTAGTCCTCAAATATTTGGCTTTTTTTATTTATTTTTTTTTTTTTAAGAAGAATTGTTTGCTAAATCTGCGATGGATTGGCACCCTGTCCAGGGTGTACCCCGCCTAGTGCCCGAAGTCTCCTGGGATAGGCTCCAGGTCCCCCGCGACCCTGAACGCAGGATTAAGCGGTATAGAAAATGAATGAATGAATGTTTGCTAAATGGAATAAATATGTAAAAAAAAAATTCCTTCTGCATCAGGCGTACAACTTGCCTACTCCAGTGATTTTCTTTCTCTATACAGTGTTGCACAAAAGGCTGAAAAGCAAAGATAAAGCCTTTATAAATAATGCTGAAACATTTATACATACAGTACTATAACAGAACTGTGGGAGTACAGAACTGTGGGAGTACTGTATGTACTGTATAAATGTTTCAGCATTATTTATAAAGGCTTTATCTTTGCTTTGTTGCCAGAGTCAGTTTAACTGGGCGTGCCAACCCCAGGAGACCTAGGGCACGAGGCGGGTTCACCCTTCAGTTCTATTCAATTACACTTTATTTGTGTAGCGTTTTTTACAATTGTTCTTGCAGCTTTACAGAATCAAAAGAAAATTAAGGAAATGAGTATGAAATGAGTTTTGAGTATTTCATCAATCAAAAAATCCTGGACAGGGTGCCAATCCATCACAGGGCACACACACACAAACACACACACACACACACACACACACACACACATTTGGGAATGGCAATTAACCTCACTTGCATGTCTTTGGACTGTGGGAGGAAACCGGAGTACCTGGAGGAAATGTAATAAAATTTGAAAGTATTGAAGTTTATCGCACACAAAACCCGTTTTAATTACGTCACAAACACAACGGCTTCCCATGTGTATTTCATGGCTCTTGTACAGAACGCATTCACACCTCTTGATTGTCGAAGCGTTATCTCCCTGCTAAATTTTCTTACACAAGTATAAGTGTGCAGTGCATCATGGTTCCCAAACACAGCAAGACCGGGAGATAACGCAAAGCTTCTTCAATATGAATGTTGTTGGTCTTTCGGCTGCTCCTGCCGAGGGGGTGTCACAGTGGACCATCCGATCTGCACACACACAAATTTGGCACAGGTTTTATGCCGGACACCCTTCCTGACACAACCCTCCCATTTTATTCGGGCTTGGGACTGGCACTGCATACACTGGCTGGAAAAGGGGAAAGAAAAACCTGCCACTGAGCCACTAATGGCCTTTATATACACTGTATTGCCAAAAGTATTGGTTCGCCTGCCTTAACAAGTATAAGAGGAACATCCAATTCTTAATCCATATGGTTTAATATGATGTTGGCCCCGCCCCCTTTGCTATAACAGCTTCAACTCTTCTGTGAAGGCTTTCCACAAGGTTAAGGGGTGTGTTGATGGGAATATTTGACCATTCTTCCAGAAGAGCATTTGTGAGGTCAGACACTGATGTTGGACGAGAAGACCTGGCTCACAGTCTCCGAACTAATTCATCCCAAAAGGTGTTCTATCAGGTTGAAGTGCAGGACAGTCAAGTTCTTTCACACCAAACTGGTGTGCAGTCATGTTGAAACTGTTAGCCGTTATAGCTGCAAAGGACCAACATCATATTAAACCTTATGGATAAGAATTGGATGTTCAAGTTCATATGCATGTGAAGGCAGGCGAGCGAAGACTTTAGTTTCTTCAATACTTGGGTGCCCTCCCTCCACCAGCCAGTGATGTCAAGGAGGCCCAAGTTCCAGTTCATCCCAAAGCTGATGGTTCAGTGGGGTTGAGTTCAGTCAGGGCTTTTCTTCCTCTCCAACACACGTCTTCACTGAGTGGTTTTGTGGATCTCACAGAGGCGTCGTCAAAAAGGTTCAACCTCTTAGCTCTTATGGGAAATTATAATGCTACAACATACAGAGACATTCTAGACATTCAAGTGTGTGCGTCTGACTTTGTGTGAGAAGAACCACCTAGGGTGTGATGGTCAGGGGTGCATATACTTTAAGTTAGAGTTTAAGTTTAAGTTAGATACCTACTGTAGCAATTGTGCAGCCTCCTCACCTCCTTCCTACATCTCCAGAAGCAACAACTCAAACTACAATGTGAAAAGATGCTCTAAAAATGTTAAATATGTACGAAAAGTGTTCAAGTCAAAGCGGGACTTTTGATTTGTACAGAATAACAGAACACAGTTCTGAGAGTAAAAACTCCCTTTATGTCTCTGTATAATCCTCTGCTACACTAATGCACTTATCACAGTGTTTCACTAGTGCTTGGACACCATCAAGGTAGAAAGTTTTCCCAGTATGACGGAGCCATGATCGGTCTGCCTGTTTCATGTCTGAAATGCCGGCCTCCCAGGAACTCCTTTAATGGCCCAAACATGTGGAAATGGCTTAGAGCAAGGTCAGGACTCGCTGAATGTTCATAGGAATGACTGCAGTGGGCTCCGAGCCACCTCGTCCAGGACGTCATTCACTGACGTACGTTCAATTGTCTCATCACCGTACTGTGCTTGAAGTCTTCTGTAAATGTCAATCACTTTTACGACTTCATTCACCAGAAAAGTCCTGGTTTATAGGAACAATTAGCTTTTGGTAAAACGTCTGTGTTGATATATATTTTCTCACATAATTGATACTCTTTTCCATAATTTTCTTTTGATTTTGTAAAGCTGCTTTGCATCAATGATGATTGTTAAAAGCGCTATACAAATAAAATTGATTTGAATGGAACTGAAACTCGAAGGGAAACGGTGTACATCAGGGTAGAAACTTACATAATGTTAGGCTGTAGGCTTTTAAAACCGCGCCTGATCTATTGTACGGGTGTGTGTAAGTGTGAATCGTGGGGCCCGGATACTGTGGTGAGGAGCGAGGAGTAAAACTGAGGTCAAGAGATTTCGATTTGGTTCTTGCCACATCATCAGGGAGTGAACGGTGTGAGAGTTGCGTAGTGAAGTGATCATGTGTCTGAAACACTCTCTTGGCATTTTCATCTTCCTGAGAACTTCATATGAATGATTCATGTCCGAACAAACAGTGTGTCCACAGCATATGAGAGTTCCTTATATACAGGGTGTAAAAGTTTACGTATAAACCTTATACGTAGAACCTTCAGTTATAGCAATTAGCTGTTTAAACTCTGAATGTGTTAATTATTACACAGTATGAGGTTGATTATTGTTATTGTGTAAATGCACACCCAGCAATTTCCCACCTAATACACACTCTCTACTTGTCCATAGTTCTTGTTGTGACTTCTGTTATAACAGTTTTACAAACACACTTCTCCTTACAGCTGACAGATAGTTTCAACGTTAGTGAAATGAGCCGTTGCTATAGAAACGATAACGTATCAGTGCATTCATAGAAAACCTGCGCTACCGTCCGAGTTGCTTTCTATTAAAAATTAATCAACACCTTTAGACCAATCAGAACTCAGCATCGCTGTTAGTGTGCTCTGAGTGAGGTCATGTGATCGCGACTCCTCTGGGATGAAGAGACGACATTTGGGGTTTATGCCCACTCCGGGGTTATTTGATATACGGCTCTGTGATTGACATCAGGGCACAAAGTCAGCTTATTCCCCCTCCGGATACAACGTAATCAAAAACAAATTTAGAAATTTACTATCATCTCTTTAAGTACGTATAACGTCAATAGTAACGTGATTTACTCGGCCTGTTTTTCTACATGAAATCGTCTCAGAGTTGTGTGTAATAATAGCTGCTATTGATCTGCAGGTTTTGTAAAATTCATGACACGTCGTATGAGATCCTCCGAGTCACAGGACACACGTATCCTGTTTTTCCCTCCGGGCTTCGCTTCACTGACTTACACTTCAGGGCAAAATGAGTGACAGAGTTGCTTCACTGATGACACACACCTCGCTGTGTGTGTGTGTGTGTGTGTGTGTCCTGAGTGAATCTTTAACACTGCTTGTTACAGATTTTGTAATTAGGCTTGTTCAAAGTTTAAAAAAAATTAACAGATGCGTTAATTTTTATCTTTGTATGAACGTACGTTAGATTTTGTACTTCGGAGTGCAATATGGAACAGTTTTACTTTTACACACACACACACACACACACACACACACCACTCCATAACCATTCCATCATTCCAGTAGAATTTTAGATTAAAAAAATCTATTCTGTAATATTTGTTCTTTAGATTCATTTATGTTTAGATTGTGTTGGTATAATTTCTACATTTCTGATAATTAAATTTGTTTTTATTTAATATAGAAAAAAACATATTAATTAGATATTACAATAAAAAAAATATTATTTTAAAATGTAATGCATTTCTCATTTATTGTAATTATTTTCCATTACGTTATAATATTTTTCAGTTGTGACAAATTTTATTTATTTATTTATTGTATTAATATTAATAATTGTTTTATAATTTTGTTTCACTTCAGGGCTGTAAAAACAATGAAATGAAAATAATAGGAAGAATAAATTCTAAAGAAACAAACACTCAACAAAAAAAATCAAATCAAGAATAAATATTAAGATTTTAATAGATTAATTGTTGCTGTACGTGTTAGGGCTCAAAATGTGGTGCAGATGTTATGCAATCAGTTATAAATTAATGGAAAAAAAAGACAAAATTTTGAATGGTTTCATAAATCTTTCTCCTTTTAGATCTCATGAAGATTATTTATTGTTACTTAATCATGGTTACTGATCAGAAGTGACAACGTGAACACTATAAACAAATCCTCCAGCAAGTTTCAATATTCAGAATTTATCAGTGAAAGAGACGCAAAGTTATGAAAACAATCAATTTTAATAAAAATACACAAGTTCTCATTATGTTACATGTTGCACTGATTATTACTATAGCATTAGCAGCCTGTAGCTAACAGGTTAAAGCAGGTGGAGCATTAATTGTGAGTGTTGTTGAGATGAAGTTCTCAAGTTAGGTTAATATTAACTAACATTGTCAAGATTTAGTGCATTTTGCTGAGCTTTCTAATATTTAAAAAAAATCCTCCGGTTTTGTGATTTGAAACGGTGCTATGTTTAGAGCAACAACTGAAGAACCCTTAATCGTTTTGCTTGTTTTAGTTTTAGCTTTTAAAAGTCATCTGGAAGATTTCTTACAGGTTCAAAACCAAAAAGAAGTGTTTTCCTTCTATCAAAAATTATCAAAGAAGTAGAAGCTTTTTTTTAAGAGCATTGTGTTTCTAGATTTGTTTCAAACATTTCAAATCAATTCATAATAAAACAAATTACACCCTTGAGGGTCCTGTGGTTGTTCTGGTGGAAGCCTTAAACCAAAACCTCAAAGTGTTCTCCTACCAGGAACATTAACAAGTAAAAATAGTTGTTGGAATTGTGATCCAATAAACCTGGAAAAAAGAAGAACCCTTTAAGAACATATTCAGGGTGAGTGTGCAGAACAAAGCCCATATTATTGCTCTTTACTTTCTTGCTAATATCTACAGTAGAACCTGCAATGTTCCTGTACGTTTCTGAGTTCCACTGTTTATGTTCTGACTAGAAAACACAACGTTCTTGAACATTGTTTTGTGCATTGTAACTTGCCACTTTACACTCCTACAAGGTTTCTACTTTTTAAAGGAACCCTCTCTAAAAAGAACACACATTGCATTACACATTGAGTTTTATGCTTATGTTAACAGTTGCAAATAAAACAAGATCAGAATTGACAGTACAGATTCTCTGGGTGCCTCACTGGCGGAGGGTTCCTCATGGGTTCTTTTAGGGAAACTTGTATAATTCATGGTTTTAATGAAAAAAAAAAAGAACAGGAAAACATTTGATGGTTAATAAATCATACATTTTTACTAGTACTTAAAAAATTATATAACACTTAGTTCTGACTGAGTAATCTTATTGTAGGAGCGGTGATAACAGACAGTAACAGCACTGTGATGTGTAACTCTCTGTATGAGTGGGCGTGTCCCAGGTGTTGTCCAGTGGTT
>JAQQZS010000015.1:1587067-1598259 GCA_030068045.1 Platyallabes tihoni | reverse complement strand
TGTATGGGGGGGGGGGTGGCGTTGTAAGGTATGTAAGATTTTTGAACAATGCTGTACCTACAATATTTCTTATTTACTAAATTTACTCCTTCTGGCCGAGAGACGTGTCCAGGAAAAGAAGAGGAAGTAGAGAAAAAAAAAAAAAACTAAGAAGGATTGCCTTTCAGGAGTTATGAGCCATTAAATCACAACCAGGAAATCTCAAGGTTCCTCAAGAGTGCTGCACAAGGGATCTTCAGCCTCCGAGAAATATTGTTTACGGCATAAAAGGCCCGGCGCGGGATTTATAAAAGAAACATTCATCACAGCAGGAAAACAGAACAAAACATTCCTGAAATAAATACTCACTCTATAGGTATACTTGTCACTCGGACAGCGCAATAACAAGTGAATCGGAGCGGGAGATCCTTCATGCTCTGACAGCCGGCCTCCGGATCGCAGCACTGGCCGAGCGCACCCAGGCCGAGAGAGCGGCCGTAAAACTATAAAAAACATCACTGAACGCACCATAAGCTACCCCTTAATGGGTTTCCCCTCGTTCCTTTTCTCTCTGTCTCTGCAACCCCCCGTCTCTTTCTGTTAAACCCCCCGAGCTCCTGTAGCATGATTTAACCGAGCTTTGTTGCTGAATGTCGTTTACCTCCACTGTAGTTTTTTAAAATTATTTTATTGAAGTGAAAATACTTGTCATGATTCTCACAAGATCAAATATGAAACTGAATTGTGCCGAATTCTGCATTCTGATTGGTCAGGAGGTGTTAAAGAAGCCCTCTTAAAGGTCATATGTAAATCGCAGGTTTACGTACAGTATATCAAATGAATTGGTTCGTTATTCTACATTATTGTTTCTGTAGTAACAGGGATGTGTGGCGTAGTGGTGGCTCAGGTGGTTGAGGCGTGGGAGTTTGAGCCACACCTCCCCTGGTTTGCCACAGTGCTTGGGCAAGACCCTTAAACCTTACACAACCCAGCCACTGCATGCTACTGCATACTGTTCCCCAGGATTAATGGGACGTGTATGGTGTATCATATAAGCAAGCAGGATTTTATGGAAGGAGTCTCCAGTGTCAGTGCTTTCTAACTATAGTACCAGATAAAAAGATGGATTAGTTTATCTTTTTTTAAGGAATGACTTTTTGTAGCTGCTATAATGCACGAGAATTTATTTCGTGGATTATAAGTCATTAAATTGGATAAAAAATTTAAATGACAATCATTGGCAAATCACTGTGGTTTAAGAGGAATAAAACACCTGCTGCTATCAGGTGGTATCAAAAAGGTTTTAGATTTCTTTTTGTAACACGCCAACAGATAGCAGCATAAGAGCACATGTAACTTCATAAGTCAGCGTGCCAAAAGACATCGGGAGCTGTGTGACTGGTGCTATTCTGACTATGCGCATTACCACATTTTCTAGTTCATCAAGGACAGCAAGTTAGAACGAATAGCAAGTATAAAACTAGATGATCTCACTTCCACACCCACCCTACCCACTCCTGTGGACTTCGCCCTCTTACTGAAGATGAAGATCCAGCTCAATAGATGCCGTTTTGACACCACTGCGGAGCTCCAGCACAAGTCGCAGAAGGTTCTTGCCACGCTTTGGATAGAAGACTTCCTGGACATATTCCAGAAGTGGCAGGAACACTGGGAGCGCTGTATTGCTGTGCAAGGGGACTGTTTTGAAGGTAATATCGTGTGAATGTAGATAAATAAGAGTAGTTTGTGAACAGAGCTAATCCCGAAACTTGGTTGAATTAATCATTTTCCTGGTAGTAATGGTGACTCTGCTTAATCACATCACCCTGTGGATGATTACTGTCCTCTAAAAGCACAACACTGTACCGCTCGTACATTAATAACGATTGTCTATTTCATTGCATTACTTCTGCATGCTTCTCCGTTGTCGTATCTCTTTTCCTCTCCCTCTCCTGAGTATCGCTCTGTGAGCAAGCCGCTCGCTGAAAACACAATTAACACTATTGATTGCTCTTTCACTTCACTACAGCATGTCGGAGGAAAACGTTTCATGGCTTTACAGGAAAACGTGCGCCGGGTCAATGAGCTCGAAAGCTGAGTTAAATTTAATTGTGAGCCTTAAAGAGGTTTCATCAAACCCTGAGGAAGTGTTCAATACGCCAGAAGGAGAGATCAATTATTATTTTAGACGTCGTCGGTTTAAAGATGTGGAACAATGGTGGGTAGGATTTCACAAACAGCTCCAGACTCCAGAGAGGAAAACTAGACCGTTTAGACCGTTTTTTTTTTTTTCACTTTTATCAAAAACTATTATCAAAAGACAAGAGATGTAGTTTAGAAGAAACTGTGCTGATGGAACGAAAGCATTACAAAGTCACCATAATGAAGGTCACTGAAAATAAAAAGAACATTTCTATTTAAAAAAAAATATATATATATATCTCCAGGTCCCACTGCATGTTTAAAGCTTAATTTCTTTTTCAAGAAAATATCTGGGGGAAAAAACCCTCAGTATATGCATTTTCAACAAAACAAAAGTAAACCCACCAAAATCTGGGTCATATGGATTCATATAATGGCCTCCCTTGCTATCACAACTCCCCCCCCCCCCCACAAACACAAACAAATCCCAGTCTAATATCTGCTCACCCTTCTGTAAACATACAGATTATACACACACATACATACATACATACATATATACATACACACAAACACACACACGCACACACGTGCTTGTCTGTACATTGCAGATTTTGACGAAAAAATATTTGGGGGGCCGCAAGATGAGTAATAGAACACATCAAGATGTTTTTGGTCATTGTTGTTTGTCTGTTCGTGCACGCATCACGAAGGAATTTTAATGGGGTTTTCACAGGTGTATTTGTCCGAGCTCGAGGTAACATACAGTATAGGCTTTGTCAAATGGCCTTATATCATAAAAAAAATGACCTTGGAAAAATCATTAATTCATCTCAAAAATTTAACAGATGGCACTGTGCATATTTAACATGTGCGTGCAATTGAGTGTGCAATTGAAATCTGCTTAATGAACACCTTTATCCCGCGCACTTCACGGTAACAAATAAAAATTTTTGTCAACACATGCCATTGTAAATTTTTTTTAAACACACCTATGAGTGTGCAATTAAATTCCATACAAAGTTGCGCACATCTAGTATATACTGTACTGTATATCTCACTATATACAGAGTCAGCCAAAACAAAATTTATATACTTGAGAAAAAGAAAAACACACAAACATATTTAGATAAAAAAATACTAGCTGAAAATCCGGCACATAACATCACTTTTACTCAACATTTTGATTTCACTTATGATGCAGGTTAAACTTCAGGTAGATATCCAAGTGTAATTAAATTCCGTTTAGACAGTTTTGTGTGATGCTGTGACAATCTGTTTGGGCTGGACAGACGTACAGACAGACATTTTTCTGAGACTTTTCGGTATGTAACAAAGAGATAATTAAAAAAGAGAAAGCTCTGACCAGTGCATAGAAAAACCTTTTATTTATATAGATATAGCTGTCATTATTATCTTTCTTGCTCTCTCCATTTCTCAAACCATGTCAACGTTAATTTCTTCAAATCATGTCATGTTTCTGAGTCATTTAGTTTTACACTAACACTTTTTAAAACGTTTCTGTTATTTCACTAAAATATAAAACTGACTAATCAAATCTCACAACACATTTTTTTTTTTTTAAACAACAAAGAGTAATGACAGGCTAATGAACAGAGGATCATCTGCTCAGAAACACACACACTGGCATGGCAAATCCTTGAAAAGGGCTAAATGAAGTCGAATAAATACACAGAGTTTAATGAAGGTTAACAGCAAACAGGTGAGTTTAATAGACATATCAGAGAAGGAGAGAGAGAGAGAGAGAGAGAGAATGTCTGGACTGGCTCCTGGATTATCACTGGATGTGAGAGGAGAAAAGAGAGTCTGGTGTTGGAGTGATCTATAATGCGAGTGAGAATTTTTTTCACAGATGTTCCACAACATTAAATGCAACTATAAACGGATAAAAAACTATGACATGCTATTCTTTACTAAATCTATAAATAGTAATTGTGGCCAAATTGATTTGGAATAAAACACTTGTTAGCTTTGCGCAGGTTTCATCGATTTGCTCATTTGTTAAACGATCAGCAGGTTAAGTGATTAGAAAACGTGAACATTGATAGGTCCAAAATTGATTAATGGCAGTTTGAACAAGAGTCTATTTTTCATGTTGGCAGTATGTGTGTGTGTGTGTGTGTGTGTGTGCAACTGTTACACCACAGCAGCAATTGAATTCTCTTCTAACTTTTTAAAAAAAAATATTGACTGTATTAGGGTCAATAAGCAACAAAAAAACATTTATTATGAAAAAATTAATCTCAGTTGTAAGATGAATGTTCCAGAGATCCGATCGTTACACCTGTGATAGCCAGTGGAGTGAATTAATATTGGCACCCCAGCATGATCACATGCCAGAACTCATACACATGTTGCGTATGATCAGAGCATGTGGGAAGAGACTGAAAAATGACCATCAGTAGCCCTATTCAGACCGGATTAGATTTTTGTGAGGATCAGATCAGACTTTTTTCCTCTCCTGAGAAAATTCCAGATCAAATTACCCGCAGATCTATTCTGGTGTACTTTATGTTGTCTGTTGTCTCTGGGTTAGCTAGTTTGTTTTTGTTAATTTATGTCGTTAATTTTTGTTGTTAAAATGTATGTTGTCAGGTCAATCTGTCTTGTCTCCGCTAGCCAGCTAACTAGGCCTCTTAGTTAGCTAGTTTTAGCTCTTCTGTTAATTTGTTGTAAATTTATGTTGCATGTAGCACCTTGGTCCTGGAAGAACGTTGTTTCGTTTCACTGTGTACTAACTGTATATGGTTGAAGTGACAATAAAGCCTACTTGAACTTGAACTTGGTGTTACAGTACATTGTATGCCATATCATCCTATCAGAAGTCTGTAGTGGTGTATAATGATTTTTACTGGTGTAAAAATCTTCATAGAATATGTAATATTAATAGTCTACAGCAGAGTATAAATGTGCATCATAGTGTTCTGTATATAGACTCATCCTTAAGTCTGTCGTGGTGTTTAATGGTCTTTACTGGTCTGTAATGGTGTTAAATGTTCTGAATTGGTGTATAATAGTCTATACTGGTGTGTAATGTCTACAGTGGAGTATTATGGTCTATACTGGTGTGTAATGGTCTATACTGGTGTGTAATGGTCTACTATGGTGTATAATGGTCTATATTGGTGCGTTATGGTCTTTACTGGTGTATAATGGTCAAATGGTGTGTAATGGTCTATACCGGTGTGTAATGGTCCTTCTGTGGTAAATAATGGTCTATATTGGTGCGTTAAAGTCTATACTGGTGTATAATTGTCTATAATTGTGTATAATGGTCTATAATGATGTGACATGGTCTACTGTGGTGTATAATGGTCTATATTGGAGCGTTATCATCTTTACTGGTGTATAATGGTCTATACTTGTCTATAATGGTCTGCAGTGGTGTATAATGGTCTATACTGGTGTGTAATGGTCTGCAGCGGTGTATAATGGTCTATATTGGTGTGTTATGGTCTTTGCGGGGGTGAATAATGGTCTAGTGTCTAATGGTCCACTGTGGTGTGTATTGACATATCATGTTATATCTTGTTCCTATACTTATATATTATCTCTATGCTGGTGTATAATAGTCTATACTGGTGAGACAGAGTGTATGAAGTCTCACCCATGGGTTTATAGAGGCGTAAAATGGTCTATACTGGTGTACACCGGTCTACTGTATATTGGTATATACTGATCTTCTGTACTGGTGTATAACAGTATATCAGGATGTGTGTAGTTTACACTGGTGTGTAGTGGTTTCCCATGGTGTGCAAGGGCTCACTCTAGAGTGTGTACTGGGTGTTGATGGCATGAAAATAATGCCACACCTGTGGCATAGCTGTATGCACTGAGTGTGTAAATGTTATTTCCTGCCATCAAAATTTAAATTTCTATTTAAATAAATAATATAAGGTGGAATAAAGAATTAAAGAAACAAAACACTGAAAAAGAAAGAGAGTTTGGATGTAATGTCGATGTTCCAATTTTACATACATATGTTAAAAATGTACTTCTGGCTATTAATTTGTAATATATATATATATATATATATATATATATATATATAAAGACAAGTGTGAGTTAATTTAACAGGAATGAGAAAAGTGTGGTGTGATGAGGGGGTGAAATGAGAGAGAGAGAGAGAGTGTAAAGAGATGAGAGAGGAATCGTAGGGAGGGATGAGCAGTGGCAGATGTGTATGTATGTGTGTGCATGTGTGTATGTGCGTGTGTGATGGATTGCTCGGCCAGGCAAGGCCGTGGATAAGAGTGCAAACAAACTGGGTAATAAATGAAGGGGCCCAAGCGGGTCGTGATGCATGCTGCTGCGAGCCGCCGGCAATTTGTAACACAGAAACGAGTGAGCTGACAGACGAATGAAGAGACAACGTACAAGGAGGAGGAGGAGGAGTGTGTGTGTGTGTGTGTGTGTGTCCACTCACCAGGGGGCTAATCAGGCCTGCGTGGGCCGTTAATTCAGCCCATAATGAGCGGAGCAGAGACTCGCTGTCCCACTACAAAGCACAGGTACAAGTGAGAGAGGAGTGTGTAGTCAGCATGTAAAAGTGTGTGTGTGTGCGCGCACACACACACTGGGAGCGACACTGCCAGGACGCACAGCTCTTATAACTAGTATGAAAGTTGCTACATTGCAAAAGTCTTGGGATTTTAACTGATGCTGTCTTTCACAAAAACGTGTGGAACATTAGCATAAACACAGCACCAGGGAATGCTAAAAATGCGCTTAACTGTTGCTAACATGGCTAAAGGCGCGAACCGAGAGACCGACTGATGCACAAGTCGCATGTCAGACGCTTACGCGAGGACAGCCAGAGTGCTAATTTATTACCCTGATGACCCAGGTGATCAGAAGAAGCGCTCATGTTTCTTTTTTTTTTAGCGAGTACGTTCAAACACATTAGCGAGCTTGTTCACGCACCCGCCGAAGATGCGGCGACACTGTCACGTCAGACATTTACACTCCGCTTGATGATGATGTTAAAGCTGACATCTTGCGCTAGCAGAGTTTGAGTGAAGGATAAATTTACAGTATGCTAATATGGATGTATTGTACTAGCACAGAGGCACTGATATCCTCCGCTAGTACGCTGTGAGGCTTTGAGTGAAAGTTTATACCAGTTAACTCAGTGATCACTAATATTGACATTTAAACTAGCAGACTTAAAAAGTGACAGGATAACATGTGAAGATAAGATGATAGTAACACATACTGTATGCTAGCTGGCTAACTAGACTAGACTTGTCTAATTATCCTAAAAAACTTTGAATATAAAATAAAGCTAACACTTGTATTGTGTGCTAGCTGCCTCAATGACTTGATAATGCTAAATCTGACATTTTATGCTAGCAGCTTTTGAATTAATAGTGCAACGATTCTAACACTGACACTGCTAGCTGATCCTAGCTGACAGAAAAACTAGTGACAGAAAAACACAAACACTGATGTTTTATGCTGGCTGAGTATGCTAGCTGCCTGAATGACTTGATAATGTGAATGCTAGCAGCCTTTGAGTGTGTAAGCTAATACCAATACTGTATGCTAGCATGAGTGACAATGAGTAAATACACATATGCTTGTTTCTTGAATGATTCACGCTAATGCTGAAAAAATTAATTATGCTAACACTGACTTCCTATATTAGCAGAATTTGTATGAAAGATAATCTAATGTAACACTGGTATTATATGCTAACTGATGAAACAACTGGATGATGCTAATCTGGCTCTTAAGCAATGATGAGTAACGCGGTTTTGGCTAGAAGATGCTAACACTGCCACGCACACTAGCATGGTTTATGTGAACAGCTACAGTAGGTTCCTCTCATGTCTTCTGGTGGCAAAAGAACAGATGATTCATGGAGGGAAGAGTCCGAGTCACACACCCTCGTCTCGGTCAAGGCCGTTTTATAACGAGCTTCTCTTTCAATCTCGCTCGTGCGCTCTTAGCCCTGTCAGAGAGCCGTGAAGAAGAGCGTCCCGTTTCTCACTCGGCTCATCTTTCAGATAAGATTCTCCAAACCGCCCGGGTCTGTTTTGAAAAACGCACAATTGCAAACATTTACACGGTATTATTCTAAATATTACATATTTTTTTCGAAGTTAACCGTCCTGATTTACAGCCGAGTCCTGATTGTTCTGCGGGCGCTAACACGACGCCGCTGTAAATAACACAGCCTGAGTGTTTAAGTGGATAATTACATTAATGAGGTGATGCCTTACTACACTCTACACTCAGGTTCCGCTTCATCAAGTGCGCACCTTTCGAGTACCTAATAAATTAGCGGCTCCGTGTTTATTTATTTATTTATTCACGAGCACTGTTTACGTAACCATGGTGATAGAGTCAGTAAAGTTTTTATAAACCTGTATAATAAATTACAAGCAGGTCAAATTTAAGAAAAGTAAATTATTATTATTGTTATTATTGGGTTTGGTCTATCTGTTTTTGTAAATCTGCTATTTAAAAAAAATCTTGGCTAGTTGCTATCTATCTATGTATCTATCTATCTGTCTGTCTGTCTGTCTGTCCATCTATATTTCTGTCTGTCTATATGTCTGTCTTCCATGAGGGGTTCTGTTGGAGAAGCAGATAGAACCTGTTCCAAATTCTCTACACATGCTCATGATCACAGTGAACTACAGCAGTTTTTTTTTTTTTCTATTTCAGGTTAATTACGGAGGTGTAGCTCTTCACCTGTGGTGACTCGGAGACACCCGTGGTGCTCGAGCCACCCAGACGACCGGCCGCTCATTTCACCCTGCCGTGATGTCACTTCCTGCAGCCCCGAAGAGGAGGGAGGAAAGACAAATTTGGTCCTGCACCTGCAGGGGCGTAATTAATGCTGTCGCCGGCATCCAAAAATAAATCAGCACCTCAACAAGACTTTTCTGTTTGGGGTCAAAATCTCCGGCTTATGTCTGTGAATTAATCATGATGCTACGGAGGGAGGTTGAGGAGGAAAGCGGGGGAAAATGGCTGCTCGAGCGTTTCTCCATCTGCCAGTAAAAATAAACAACAAACAGCAGCGTCAGAATGTGGAGCAGGATATAATTAGCTATTCCATCCCCACGAGCGGGCGGAAAGAAAACATGCAGGAACAAAACAAATTGATTAATAGGCAAACCTTTAGCATTCATTTGTCATGTGTTTGTGTGTGTGTGCATTTGTGTTTGTGTGTTATCAGTAACGCTTTTTACATATCGTTATTTATTTATTTTATTTAGTGTTCATTCCACTTGGTTGTATTTCTTTTTCTTTTTTTAGGTTTGGAAAACCTCTACACCTATTTTTCTATAAACTCCACACGACTCGGGACGAAGACGCAGGAACGACTAATCCATCAAAGACGACGGTGAAAAATAAGCAAGCTAACCGACTTCGTATCTTCAAATGTCACTGCTTTCGAAGATGTGTTTTTGTGTATGTGCGTGTGTTGCTATTTTCGTCCTGTGCAACATGGACGAATTATCATACACTGATTCTATTGCTGCATATTGAAATCGCGATATTGCGATGGTCAGAAATCGGCCTCGAGTGTGTTGATTTGAGTTTATTGGGTTGTTTGAATGACGTGATTCATCACTGACACACACACACACACACACACACACACACACACACACACTTTTTTGCATGTAAGGCAGTAAGGCCAATATGATGGTAATGATCAGAACATGATGTATTGTGCAGCTCGACTGGACACGACTTTGAAATCTAAATGTTGCATCAAATTTGTATTTTATTCAGTGTGATACAATAGTGAAGAGAATAATCCATTTCTTAAAAATAAATAAATAAATAAATTGCACCATGAACTGGAGTTAAAATGTTATCTGTCTGATTAACTGAGGTTATGTGGTGTAAAATGGTGGTCTAAGAAATAACACGTTACACTTCTGGGGAGAAAAGCAGTTACAATAGGAAAGCTGTGGTTATTTTAATGTCCAATGTAAAAGAGATTTAACTGATAGTGTGAAAAGTAAATAAAAAATTTAATCAGAGTAGTTAAATAAAAACAGTGAAAATGATTAGAATAAAAGTTCTCATTGAATTCAAAATGAATATTACACTATCTAATGAGTATTAAAAAGAGTAAAATAAATCTATTTATTTCTGCTTGCTTTAAATATGCATTAGAACCTTAAAAGATCAAGGTTAAACACTATTTAAACTTAAAAATCTAGTGTGTGTGTGTGTGTGTGTGTATAAATTTCACATACTAAAACTATCAAAGTTTACTAAAATCAGACTTTATTTAAAAAATGGAAATAAAAATAAAATGGTTATCTTTAATTTTTTTTTTTTTTTTACATTAGTTCAATGCCTATTTATATCATATTACATAATGTAAAGATAAATTAATGGATACTATTAAAATTCATATTACTGCTTTGTTTTTTGTTATTTATGATAATAATATTAAATGTATAAATATTCTTTTCTTTTATAAATGAATATCCTAATATAAAATGAACACAATTTTTTCTATTAAAGCCACTTACAATCAGATAAAAAAAAAAAAGCAAGAAAATTCCTGCCTGACAAAACCAGAATAATTTTACCTTGTTTATCTGTTTAATTTCTCATACTGCAGGTAGGTCATTCCTTACTGTGCTATTGTTTTCCTGTGCTGCCACGCTAATGTGGTGTAAAATACAGTACAAGAGTTATGGACTACACTTAAAAAAATAATCCTTTGAATTTACTTGATTTTAATGTGTACATTGGTCCCACATCATCAAATTGTGGCCAAATTACACAAATTTCATTCATGTTAAACTTGTGTGAAAGAATCATGTTGACTTAAAACATAATCTTTATCATTTACTGTAATAGCAATTGATTGTGCAATTGTAATGTAATTTAATTATGTATATGATATTCCTTTATCATTGAAAAGTCTAACAATTTCTTAGTGCTTACATTATTCAAATGTTTAATGTCATTTTAATTTTAAAAAATTCTGTGAAGGAAGGAAGCATAAGACAAACGGGATAAAACGGAGATTTTTATTTTATATTTAATAAAAACACTGTTTTACACCA
>JAQQZS010000015.1:1551134-1566304 GCA_030068045.1 Platyallabes tihoni | reverse complement strand
GTGATCCTTGTAGCTAGGATATAAAGTGGTCAGAGACAGACGAGAGAGAGAGAGAGAGAGAGAGAGAGAGAGAGGGATGAGTGAGGGCATGGTGAATCTGGCATCTCGGGAACGAAGGGCAAAGTGGAGCAAATTAGCTAATGAAATTAGCAGGAAGGGCCCAAGTGTGTAAAGCCCTATCGTCTTAATTAGTAAGATGCCTTTTACGTCTTCAGTAGACGCTCACGTATGCGTATTTACAGCTTAAGCATTATTTAGACAATCAGACACTCGTGCCAGGCAGCTGATCACCGAAACTCTGCCAAACCTAGTACCATGTTGTACTTTAACAAAGCCTCGTTTTTAAATAGCTGCTTTCGGGAACCTTTGTTGCTGTCAGACACAACTTTTCACAAACTGCCTATACTGTATGACATTTATTTATTCTATACTGCATGCATGAGTTTAAGGCTTAAATCTAAAAGTGACATCAACATTTATATAAGGAAAATTCCTTCTAAGTTGATTTTCAGAGCTTTGCAGTGATGTATATATTTTGCTGTTTTTTGTGACATGCTGGAGTTACCGTACATCAAACTGTCAGACGGGGGTGCTGGACTTGATATGGGTCCCAACAACAACAAAAAAAGAATGCTACCTGTAGATAAGAATGACTCGTAACTGAGATACGCCTCTGATTGACTTAAACATCCAGTTGGCGTAACTCTCACCCAACATCTGAATAGTCCATAAGTTTGTAGCTACGTAATCCTTGTCAGAATAGCAGAACATCAGCTCTAAACATTAGAGTTGAGCAATAATTACAGTTTAAAAAGAATATATATTTTAAGCTATTTTCTAACCTATTAAGACTTAATTTGGAGTCAAGTGCTGCTTGAGAAGGATTTCCATTCGCAAAAAGTCCCAATGACTTTGATAAGTTGTGATAAGTTGGATTTTTTAAAGCTTTTATTTGGTTTTCCTTTTGCAATCTTCAAGGACTTGTAGCTTAGCTAGTTACAGTACCTACAGTACCAGTCAAAAGTTTTAACACAAGTTTGCATTTATTTTCTACATTCTAGAACAATACTGGATTTTTTTTTTAACAGAACTCAGAAATCACACAAATGACATTTGGTAAGTAACAACACTAACAGTCAGTTGTTGTTTTAAGACATGAAGGTCAGCTGTTCTGGAACAGTTCTTGTAAGAACAGTATTGTGTCGAGTGCGTTTGTAAAACCCATCAAGCTCCATGATGATGAAACTGTCCCTCATGAAGACCTTCACAGGAGAACAAGACCAAAACTGAGCTCTGCTGCAGAGGAGACGTTCATTTAGAGTCACCAGCCACAGAAATCACCAATTAATTAATTCAAGCCGTTATGAAGCTTTACAGAGCAGAAGTAGCAGATATACATCTCAATATCAACTGTTCAAAGGAGATTATTGTGTATTTTGGATAAACGCCTTCAGTATTGTGTTACAGTGTAGAAAGAAATAAACATCAGGAACGACCATGGAGTTAGAAGGCAGAACTTTTGAATGGCATTGCATATGTTAGCTAGTTAATGTTATGTTAGCTGGTTCATTTTACACACAAAACATTTATGTCACAAACATGCCATTGTTGACATTGTTCAGCCGAGAATGGAATTTCTTGCAGAAAAATATGAGAATTTAGTGCAAATAAAAAAGCAGATTTGGGAGTTTTCAAATAAAACAGGCTTTTTACAGCTTTCATATCAGCTTCAACTTAGCAGTGAACAAACTAGGCAGATTCTCAGTAGATTAATGATGGACTGCTGATTGATTATGCAGATTCTCAGTAGATTAATGATGGACTGCTGATTGATTATGCAGATTCTCAGTAGATTAATGATGGACTGCTGATTGATTATGGTTACAAGATCACTTAAGGCAATAAGGAGAACATTGTCCTTTGCTGTATCATTAATGTCTCATTGATCCAATTATGCAAACTTCAAAGCACTTTTGTAAGTCACTCTGGATAGGAGTAAATGTACGACTGCATCATTTTATGTTTACCTAATATTTTAAACTGTTTTATTTTTATTTTAAACACAATTTTTAATTTGTTTTAATCAGTTTTCTATTTTTATTTAAAATTTAATTTTAATTAGTTTAAAGTTTTATTGCAAACTGTTTTTATTTTTAATCAAATTAAAAAGTTTTCCTTAAAAAGGTTTATTGCTATTATTTTCTATTTCATTTTATGATTATTTTCTTTTCTTTTATGTAAAGCACTTTGAATTACCATTGCATATAAAATGTGCTATACAAATAAACTTGCCTTGCGAGCAATTTTCACCGTCCTCCATGTCGGTGGGATTTTACTTGACTGTAGAATTACTTAGAAACCCTGCAGTAAAGGTTTGTTGCACTCCTTCTCCCCAGTGACTGATGTCAACATAACGACTGCAGTCTGAAAGAACAATCCACCCCTTAAAGGGTTTGTGCTTTACATAGATACTGGACTTCATTAGCTGCGTCTTGCTGATGCTAAAGATTGTTCCGTAATAAAGTCTGATCTCCGCAGGGGAATGGGAGCTTTTTTGTGTTTGTTTGGACCTAATCATGCAGAAAAAGCAGGCAAACTTGTACTGCGCTGCAAAATACAAGAGGACAAGCTGCTTCTGCATATGGTGAGGTTCAGCTCTGTAATCAGTCATCGTTACATGGACGTGTGAGTCGGGGGATACCTGTAGAGCGAGCTGTAGGTGAAGAGCTACGCTAGGATGTATGGGGCCGTTTAACAGACATCAACGATGATTGCTGATCTGTTTTGTGCTTATCAGATCTTTTCTGTACAATGATAGCAGCAATGTTTACATTTATTTTTAAAATCCTGTTTTTTTAATGCTTCAGAGCAAGTCATAGAATTTTAGTACTATAGATAGAACATTAGGTTCTAAAGTTTAGGTCTTTGTTTTTGGAATCCGTTAAAACTGTTCTGGCAAAATGGATGAAAACTAACTAACTAATTAACTAACTAACTACTGTAACTACAGTTACTAACTAACTAACTTTTTCCTTTGAAACCACATGAACCTTCAGTAGCCACACACAACTTGCCCCATTTGAAGATTTTTTAAAAGAATTAAAAAGCAACAAATCCAAACAATTTATACTAGGCTGCTGCTAAGTACTTGATCCTAATTGGTCAGATGGTGACCAATCACATTTACACACATTATATTCTTTATTTTAAAAATATTATTTTCTTAGAAGCAGTTTTTATGTCCAGATATTTTTAGACTCTCATTTCTTAAAAATGTATTACAGTACATACAAATTTTAATTGTTTTACAGCTCAATTGTTGAAATAATAAAAAATGAAATAAAAGTATTGTTTCCTGAACAAACACCTTCTTATAGTCTTTTGAGGTTGTCTTTTGGAAAATAATAATTTGTTTATCAAGAATATATGTAGTTTAATTATGTGAAATATTTTGGAATCCTTGTCAGAATATCAAAATATCAGTTCTAAACTTTAGAGTTGAGCAATAGATACAGGCAGTTCAGTTATTTATTTAAAAATATTTAAGCTATTTTCTAGCTGAAAACCTATTAAGATTTATTTTCGACTTAGTTGAATTTAAATATCTTAGATAAATTTATGCATAGTAAACATCTGTGTTGCTTATAGTTTGTATCTTGTGGGCATGTCTAGTTTTTTTTTTTTTTAGATAAGAAAGGGAAAAATTGCAATAAACAGCATGATTTTTATTTATATGTTATGTGCTCTGCTTCAATCTAGCGCCATTCTTAGCTTAGATTATCTAATCGAGCTAAATTTACTAGCTGCATACATGCTCGGAAAGCACCAATGATTTCTGCTTAATTATTTCCCCAAGCTTTAATTTTCCTCATAATGTTTCTAGAGAAAATTAACCATTGATCATTAACAATGAATAGATATAGATACAATATGAAATGTTAAATATCTCTTCCATTTTTGTACAAACTTACTGAAGGTGAGAATTGAGGAATTAAAGCATCACATGGACTCGTTTAGATTTGCAGCTTTATGACATCACAACTAATTGAGTATTTAAATGTACAGTAACCTGTCACTTTTTTACTTCATACAGAGAAGTTGCAAGTTTTTTTTTTTTTGCCTGCTAGGTTTAGATGTGTTAGCTAGTGTGAGAGTCATCACTCAACCAGCCATATTTCCTCCAGTTATATATACAGTAGATATCTTTCTTTAAAAAAATTACTATTAATTTATTAATGGTGTGCTTAGTGGTTGCTTAGTAGAAGAGCTGAGGATACGCTGGACTTTTACTAGCAAGCGCTTCATATACTTAACTAACTCAACAGCCACAACATTAAAAAAAAGAAAAGATTTTGTATAAATTCTACAGAAAAAGGTTAAAAGCCTCGCTCTGTTTAGCGACAGATTGCAGGGATAAATGAGACAGTTTAAACAGGTGCAAGCTGTCAGGTCGTCTCCCGCCATGAGTTTTATACGGCCGTGCTTATTACCGTGCTACTTATCTAATCCAAAAGGTCATCAGTTCACGTGTGTCGCTCGTGTGAATTCATTTGCCTTCGTGCAATTCATTTGCGTGACATTTGCCGTAGACACTAATACTCGTCTCCACGTGGTAATAGCTTTCCTCTCGCTCTTTCTCTACATGATACATTACCATGAACATTTCAGCCTAACTCATACATACACAGGTAATGTCTTTAGTAATAAATATAAATGGTAAAAAAAAAAATCTTTAAAAAGCTGATGCATTTTGCACTTCCTGTTTCTTTAGCAAATTATGTGTCTAAGAATTGTAGACATTTAGATGGAAAAATGTAGAAGACAGAATCTCTCTACTTATTTAAATCTAAACTGAAGGTAATTTAATTTAAATTAAATCAAATGCATCTTGTTGAAAAGTGAATGTTTTAGATTCTAAACCATTGCATTTAGTAATAGCTAAACTAATTGTTTAAAAAAAACCTGCTGTATAAATGTTTAACAGCACCATGTACAACCAGCTCCAGAATCTAAGATGGCTAATATTTAAATAAATACGTAATATCATACTCACAGTCATGCGGTTGCACTGAATATCAGAATGACTATGATGCGACCATGTGAACGTGGGTGCTGAAGATCTCACAGCCATGCTGATATCCAGCACAACAGCATGACCTCGAGTGTGATATCGCTTTTATACAACAGTTCCACAAACTCCATTTATTATCAACAGATTATGATTTGTTTATTTATTTAACCAGTTATTTTGCTCCGCCCACACATATCCTTCCACACCCGGCCGAACTAACTAACCGCGACTGGTGGAGCTGGCGGCTGACAGTTAGCGAGCGACAGTTAGAGTAATTAACAGGAGGTGAGAGTAGTGTTAAACTCTTAGCGGTACCAAAAGGTGAGGAGAATAAACCATGGAGGTGGTGGACAGTCCTGAGACACGTTCCTGAGGAGCCATTTATTACACCTTACAATATCAGCTCCATTGACTTCTGAGTTCTGGGATCGAATCCCAAATAGTGTTAAATGGAAACATAGTGCACTATGTAGGGTGTACACTCCCTTGTTCCACACTCCAAGTAGTGCTCTTGATCAGGGGTTAGAGAGGGATTTGGGATTCAGCCTCGTGTTAGACGCTAGTTATCTTTGTAGCTAAGCGTTAGCCGTGAACAGAACGACACGGACGGTACAGATTCGATTCAGAGCGACTTAGAAGTGATTAGTGCAGAGACGGCGTGTTGTTTAAGACGACATAACGTTATCAGTTGTGTGTTCTTACTGAAAGTGCTTCTGTGTCTGGGTGTGAATGTGGGTTTTGTCAGGCAGCTGCTCTCTCCTCAGTACTGCGGACCGTACAGACCTACTCTCACCCATGCTGAGACACACAGTTAGTGTCATTAACCACTGGACAACACCTGGGACACGCCCAGTCATACATAGAGTTACACAGCACAGTGCTGTTACACTCTAATATCATCACTCGTGGTACTCACAGAAATAATTGTTGCATATTCTAGCTCTAGGTAACTTTTCCTCGTCTTATCTTAAATTATTCTAATCAGATTGGTAAAACGTAAACAACGTGCAAACAAATGTGTTTGTTTAATTATTTTATCGTTTCCGAAGTAACAGCTTATTCACAGAGACTCGTATGGATGCTAAACATAAACAGAACTTTTTTACAAATGTGTGTAATCATTAATTATGTAGGAATGTGTTTATTTAATGATTATGGAAGGAGTCTCCAATTTTAGAGGTAAATCAGAAACATCATGTCAGAGGAGTTTACGCTTAACTACGTAACAATAAACAGACAAAAAGTACATCTTTGTCTCTTTTGATAAATAAATATTTTAAAGAATAAAGAATAAAACATTTGAAAAGATATTTTAAGAAATAAATAAAGTAGCAGTCTTTAGTTGAACATTATACTAAGTGAGTATGATTTAAATTTTATTTAACAATTTCTCAAACATAAATATAAATAATTAAATAACAATAAAAGAAATAGTTTCTGACATTAACTCAGGTCTTTGTAATTGAGATATTTGCACTTCATCACCCTTTTTTTTTTGTTCTCTTTGTGTCTTTCTCTGTCTCTGTTCGATTCAGTGTAAATTAATTGCTCATCATGCGGGACGCGACACACTATTAGTCTCAATCCTGATAATAGTGTGTGTGGCTGCATCTGCCAAATGATTCGTGTTTACACGCGACATCCCTGGAGGGGCGTTTGTCACAACGCGACTTCTTACATTTCAATAACGTGCTGGCTCCTGGGACACACACACACACACACACACACCCACACACACACACACACACACAAAACTCGAGCAGCCTGAATTCCCAGACACACAGCCAGCATCGCTACAGACGGCTTCACCGCTGGACCTCCGGAAACAAGCTGAGAAGGACACACACACACACACACACACACACACACATGCCAACTCACAGTTACTTCAAGCATGAAGCAGCTTGTTATTGAGTATACAGTGAGTGTGAGAGGTAGAGTTCCTGCTTTTAAAAACTTACAATTGATTTTGTGTGTGTACACAAAAAGTGTATTAAGAGAAGAGGATGCAGAGGATAGGGTTAGATGGAGGCAGATGATTCGCTGTGGCGACTCCTGAAAGGGAACAGCCGAAAGACAAAGAAGAAGAAGAAGACACAAAAAGTGTATTAAAGAGGATTGGACATATGAAGTAATAAAAAAGGAATTAAAAATAAAGGCAAAATATTATACTGTGTATAGTTATAGATAGTCTGCTAATAATAAAAGTAAATAAACTGATGACATTTAATAATAATATTACACATCAATTATATATTGTAAATTTATTTCTACAATATTTCAGACATGATACAGCTGATTGAAAACAACAACAACAACAACAACAACTTAGTTTATTTATTGGAGTCTGACTCAAATTACATACTGTATGTATAATGTATATTTTACATCTATTTTAGATTCTGTGTAGAAATAGCAGAGATGTCATGACTGATGTTAAATGAAGGAAATAGAAAAAGAAATAATTATATTTTCCTACAAAGTACATTGTCAAATCTAAATTAGTAATTGTCCTAAATTTTGCTCACATGTTGGTTTTCTATTTCTGATATAGGACATGATGTCCATGTAGGAAGGCATTGACAATGGTGGTCATGTGATGTGAGTGTATGTACAGTATGAATGTACTGTAGTTTATTGTAACATGTTATTCAGAATTTACTGATAGTTTTAATTTAAAAAATAAAAGTTTTCCACAATCAGTTATCAGCAGCACATAGAGTAGAGTAGCACTTGATCCAGCACCGAGTGTTTCGTTAGTTTTTTGAGTGATTTTCATCATTTTATCCTTTTTCTATTTTATTTTATAGGTTTTGTAGGTCAAATGTTCTGTACACTAAATGTTATTGTAGCTTCTTTTAATGGACTGTTTTAATGGTCTCATACTTTACTATTTCATTAATAAGTTACACTTCTTGTGTGTGTTTGTGTTTGTGTGTGTGCGTTAACGGTTGAAACACACTTAAAATAAAGTATTCTTAATTTCACATACGCCCTTTATTTCAGTGTCTATATGTAAATGAGCAAGTGCCATGCTGCGCCCCTCCAGAGAAGGTGTAACTAAGGCGGGGGGAGGGGGCTGTTCTTATATGAGGTCACATTGGAGAGGCAATCTGACACACACACACACACACACACATTGGAGATGCATCTGAATGTCTAAACCTGACTAAAAAGTGGATTTTGCATAATAGGAGCAATAAGTAATGATGGACTGTTGTTTCTCTTTACTTAATTTCATTAATTGTGGCACTTCATAGTTTATGTCTTCAGTATTGTTCTGAAATAAATAAATAAATAAATAAATAAATAAAATAATTAATAAACAAACATTGAATTAGAAGGTGTGTCTGGTTCTGGATATAAATTATTAAATGATACATTGAATTAAAAAAGTGACAACCACTTTTTATGATTTTTTTTTTCTGTTAAGAAGAACAAATAATTAATAAACATCTGTCTTAATTATAATAACTGATGATAAAACATCTGTCTCTCTCTCTTTCTCTTGTATACCATCCTTCCCTCATCATGTCACCAGCTTTAACACTTTGCACAAGTTTTTTGGTCTTATTCAAGCATTTCTTTTTCCGATGTAAATTTCCATAAAAGCAGAAGTTCAAAAAGAATCTCTTTGTGAAGTGTCTCGTCTATAACAACTGTACAGAGTTTTATGTTGGTCTGTAGCCACAAACAGCCAGAATCAAATCCCTTGCGCGTGTCCACATACCAGGCGAATAAAACCCGATTCTGATCTCCGCCTCTGAGCAGTAACACACACACACACGCACACACGCACACACACACATGGTAAAATTTGCATGAAGCTCTGTAGAACAGATCTGCCACATCTTCCTTCCACACAATATCTCAAAACTGTCTCAGTCTCAGGCTGGAGGAGGGACGGAAACTTCATTTTACTCAGAGACGTCTTCCCTTTCTTCTCCGTTCCTCCTGAAGCTCAATCCTGCATCTCGTCCCCATTAATCACATCTTACTAATTAACAGTGTGTGTGAATGTGTGCATGTGTGTGTTCCTGATCATGCCTGAGCCTCGAGAGCACACCTGGGTCGAGCCAAGGGACCGTCCGATCTAGAATAATAATAAAAAAAAATTCAATTAAATAAGAACTGGACCAAGATTTGCTTTTGGTTTTTTGTTTTGTTTACATGATAAACCCATTTTCAAAAATTTGCCAATTACTTTCACATTTATAAATGACATTAGGATCACGGTTGAAGATCAAATAAATTGTCAACAATTTGTTGTGATTTTTTTTCAGTCAGGCAAAATAACGGATGTAGTAAGGCTTCGAGTTCTCTTCCTGCTCCTGACACCATCTGTTGGCGCTGTGTGTTCACCAGCTTGGCATGGACCACACACACACACACACACACACACACACAACTTCCCCAACCACACAGTATGGAGAAATCACACACTTCATTCATCTCTCTGCAGGTGGAGCGACGATAATCACATCTTACTTTATCGGGAAGTTTTCTGTAACAAGAAAATTGTTTATTTAACATTTATATAAGGATGTATACATTTCTGTTAAAAAAGAAACAGGTGACGCAATGATTATTTACAGCTGTGTCAAATTTAACAGATTATAAATGATTAAAATTTTTTTAAACAAGTTGCTCTTAAAAGGTGTTTTCATTTCATTTTCACTTTGAGCACAGTACGGTGATGAAACTCTTAGCCGAATTAGAAGACAATGGGAGTTATTGCCACGCCCCCTGTACAGTCCTGACCTCGCTCAAAGACTTTTCCACATGTTTGGACCTTTAAAGGAGTTCCTGGGAGGCCGGCGTTTCAGGCATGAATCAGACAGGCAGTCCGATCATCGCTCCGGTGTACTGAGAGAACGTTCTACCTTGATGGTGTCCAAGCTCTAGTGACATTAGTGTATGAGAGGATTATATAGATCTTTTCAGATCTTTTCAGTTTATTAAAAGATGATCAAATTGTTTATTTAAGTAAAAAAAAAAAAAATCTATAACATCTTATAACATATAAGATTTGACATTTGTTTAAAGTGCAGATTTTTCATGAAAGTTTCAGAAGTGTATACTCAGTCACATGACCAGAGTCAGAAACACGACTGACGCAGCGACGCGAGCAACAGGAACAGATTCTGCGATTAAAGAAGAAACGTAAAAAAAAGTGGCACAGAAGACTTTTTAATCACAGTAGAGATCACACAGGACAGCAGTTTGAAGGAGTGTTGCGATCTGCTGAGTTTTTTTGTACGCGTTTTGCATTAATTTGCATAAATGTATCTTCAGCAGTACTTCTGTTTGTGCAAGGCTGCAAGTCTTACACGTTTCAACATGAAAATAATAGTCATAATAAAAAAAAATAATAATAACAATAATAATAATAATTATTATTATTATAAGAAAAATATAAGAAATATAATAAGAAAATGTAAACGTACATGATGTGCATTTAAACACACACAACCAAGTTTAGCTCATCATGCTACCACGTGGGTGATTATTTCCCTAAAACTGCACAACACACAGTGAGCTTCACTGAACAGGTGAACTACAGTTTCATCAAAGAGATTTTATTTATAAGCAAACGAAAATAAAAACTGTTGCTTTGTTAATGCAATCAAATGCTCATGAGTGTGTTATAAGATACAACATAGCTATAGGGATAAATAAAGCATATGCAATAGTTTTTAATCTGTTTTTGATGACTTTCTTGTTGTTTGTTGTTTGTTTGTTGTTGAACTCGAAGTGTGAGTTTCTTCCTGATTTTTCCGTATTTCTGCTTCCATTACTCTGGATGCTGATGCAGCTCAGATGGGAACTGAACTCAGGGCTCTATGGAGAACACTTTCACCCCGCGGCCATGACCTCATCACGGCCCGCTTGATATGGTGTGTGTGTGTGTGTGCCTGTGTGTCTGTGTGTGAGTTTCAGTCTTTCACTGAGGGTGGAGTCATTGAGAGTGGAGTCATTGATCCATCAAGACACCTAAAAGCGTAGACGTCTAGACGAATTAGACAAATTTATTTTTAACATTACACTAAATGATTATATAATAATAAGAGTGAAGCCAGAACACATAAATGATCCTCACCTCTGTGTAGAATATGCTGAGAAAAAGGACAAAGCACTGAGCTTGTTACAGAGTTCTAACACTGGAGACTCCTTCCATAAATGTCACATAGACAATGAACATAAAATCGTTCGTCTGATGGCACGACCGCGGTACCTGTTCCTAAGTATGCGCTGTTGTTATATAAACGTTAACACATTAAAACAAGTCCATTGATATGAACGTATCGGTCATGTAACCCGAGGCTTCTGACCAATCAGATTCGAGGATTCAGATCTTCGGTGGTATAAATACAGACTATGGTATCTAATAATTACTGTATATACTGTAGTGCTATTGTGGTTCTGCTATACAACATAAAAAAGACGTGCAGGGTCAGTAGGACATCACTGTTTAATCCGACCTTTCCTGTAACACTATGGGGACCAAGGCGTGATTATTATGGGATGCCAGATGAAGGAACATATTAATTGTGGAAGCTGTGGTGCATTAGAGCAGAGTTCATTAAGGAGGAGGGTTTAAGGAGGAAAAGGGGGGGAGGGGGCCTAAAAAGATCCAGTACTGCACGAGAAGAGCACGAGGATGAGGACGAAAGAATGTTTAGTACAGTATGTCATTAGGAAGAAAAAAATAACAAAAATAAGCAAACAAACAAATGAAAAAATTCCCAGAAACATAGTGGAACTCTTTGCAGGCAGACAAAAATACCCAAAACAAATAAAACCCAAACAAGCAAACAGCCAAAAAAAAAACAAAAAAAAAACAAGCACAACAGGAATGAAAAATGATACTATTTTTATAATAATAATAAAATATATATATATATATCATTAAGAAAAGAAAAAAAAAACCCAGCAAATTTTAATCAGCCTGCTGGAATAACAGCAAACAAAAAAGAGAGAAATAAAATGTTTATTTACTTTTTTACTTTGTTTTTTTTTACTTTTTTGATTGATAAAGAAAAAAAAATCATGATAAAAAACATGATAAATACATTAAAATGAGCAAAACAATAAAAAAAAGCTATTAAAAACATGACCAGCAAAAAAGGTAAAAATGAATAAATTAATTAAAATACAGAAATGGTGGAAAGATTTGCTGCCACAAAACACATGGATAAAACTTTAGCAAAAAGAAAAAATATATAAATCTAAAACAAAATGAAAGTGAAAAGAAAATGTGGCATGCGGTTAGAGTGAAACAAGCCTTCTGAAAGAATAATTGAGTCGTGTTATTTAGGGGGTTCGAGGTCTGGGCCGGAGTAATCATATTACCTGCGTAGGCCGTGAGTACGTGTTGTTTATTTATTATTATTTACAGGTTTATTTATTTCGCCTCAGAGCTGAGGAGCACGCTGATGGATGGAGAAAGCAGCAATTAGCAAATGAAGTAGCGAGGTTCCGCGGCGGGTGTGTCGGAGGAGGAGGCGGCGACGGCGATGTCAGAGCCACGTGCATGTGTGTGCATGTGCGTGTGTGTGTGTGTGGTGGGGGGATTCTACTGCCAGGTGTGAGGAGAAGCGAGGGAGGGAGGGAGGGAGCGTGGAGGTGTGGTGGAGGAAGGAGGGGGTCGGTGGCAGTATATTTATTAGCGGCTGTCAGCGGGGTGACACTTTGATGAATGGTGGTGTGTAATCAGGAGTGTGTTCAGACAGGCTGCACTCACAGCCTTCTACCTGCCAAATCACTCACACACACACAAAACACACACACACAAAACACGGCAGAGTTTTTTCTCTCTTAACCTTTACCGAAATAAGATCTTACAGAAAACAACGTAAAAAAAAAAAAACAGAAAGATGGAGAGAGGGAGCGAGAGAGACGGTGTGGTGATGACGGTAAAGCAGCAACTGCTTTGTGTTTTTGTCGCAGTTGTTGTATGACGACTCGCTAATCTAACTGCGCTACTCAGTCTCTCCTCTTTAATGATTGTTCACCTTGTTTCCCTCTTTTCCTTTTTTCCCCTTTTCCTCTTCTTGACACTTCTCTCTTTTTTATGATCACATCTTTAACTCATCTCTCAAACTCCCTCTGTTTCACTCCTCCTCCGAGTGCACCTTTTCAGTGTCTATGTAAATGAGTTCCTCCTGAGCCACGCCCCCCAGAGAACAGCAGAGTTGAGAAACAAGCCGGGGGATGGGCTCTTCTTATATGAGGTCACAATAGGGAGGAAATCTAAATGGCTTGTTAAAAACAGGAAACGATTTTTGTTTATACACACAGTAGATTAAAATCAAGTGCATTTTTCATAATAGGTGGCATTTATTATTATTATTATTATTATTATTATTATTATTTTGCCTTTTGTTGAATTTCCCCATCACTGAGTAGAAGCGATGGATTTGTTTGTTTTTCTAATAGCATACATTATTACTTCATTCCTTCCCCCTTTTTGGCGTTCTTCCCTATAATGAAGCTATATTTTCTCTTATTTTATTTGTTTAGTTGTTTTTTTCCCATCTTTTGTCATGTTAATTGTTCTTTTTGTTGGTTTATTCAAAATATATTGTTCTCTTCAAGTTTGTTCATTTTCAGGTCCTACTTTTCATCTGAGCATTTCCTGTCTTCCTTTTTTTTTGTCCCCCCCCCCCCCTCTCATCCTCCACTGTATAACGCTTATCTTGTATACAGGGTCGCAAGGGGCCTGGTGCGTATCCAAGGGGACTCGGGGCACGGTACACCCTGAATAGGGTGCTGATCCATGCCAGGGTGCACACACACACACACACACACACACACACACAATTTGGAAAACCAATTAGCCTAATCTGCATGTCTTTGGACTGTGGGAAGAAACCCATCAAGCACTGGGAGACCATGCAAACTCCACACAAACACACTCAGACCCAGAGGCGGGAATCAAACCCTCAACCCTGGAGGTGCGAGACCACAGCGCAAATCACTAAACCACTGGACAGACACCTTGCTGTTTCTTCTTCTTCTTCTAAACGGCGGTTGGAATCCAGTTTTCAAAGCCTCGTAAAGCGGATTTTCCCGACCAGCCTTTCTTAAAAATGTCTCTGGTCTGTGCCTTCAGTTGGACTCCTGTAAGTTGTACCACTTACTCCTGTAAGTGTCCAGTCCAGTCTTCCTTAAAACCCACTTTACGTGCTTCCTTCCCTGATCAGTGACTCCCCTCTCTAAACGAGTCTCAACATTACCATCTACTCTCTCTAGTTCTTAGAGCCGTAACATCATGTATCTCCTGCATCTATTGTATTTCCTGTATGAGAGCAGAACGTGTGTTTGATTAGATTAGTGTGTATGTTAGATTTGGGGGCGTGTCCATGTCCACACACCCTGCTCAGAAGTCTGCTGTGTGGATTAGGACACAATTCTATCAGTAGTTATGTTTCCTGTGTAGGGAATGATGTGTGTAATACTGTACCACTCCACAAACAGTGAATTAGTTTGTAAATCAGTGCAAGTGTGTGTGTGTGTGTGTGTGTGTGTGTGTGTGTGTGTTTGTGTGTGTGTGTGTGTGTGAAAGACTTTTCATGCTCCTTTTTTCCTTTAGTGAAACATTTATTAATACCTTTGTGTCACACACACACACACACACACACACACACACACACACACTTCCATCATTTGCGCCTGCATGGCACAGTGCCAGTGTGTTCCTGCTTCAGCTTCCTGCCACCCAGAGAGATGAGTGAAACATGACAGAGGGACGAGAGAGAGAGAGAGAGAGAGAGAGAGAGAGAGAGAGAGAGAATTGCTATGTTCCCCAGGTGATGTTCCCCGGGTGATGTTCTCCAGTTGATGTTCCCCAGGTGATGTTCTCCAATTGATGTTCCCCAGGTGATGTTCTCCAGGTGATGTTCCCCAGGTGATGTTCTCAGTGTGATGTTCTCAGTGTGATGTTCCCCAGGTGATGTTCTCAGTGTGATGTTCTCCAGGTGATGTTCTCCAGTTGATGTTCCCCAAGTGATGTTCTCCAGGTGATGTTCTCCAGGTGATGTTCTCAATGTGATGTTTCCCAGGTGAAGTTCTCAGTGTGATGTTCTCCAGGTGATGT
>JAQQZS010000015.1:1529970-1537706 GCA_030068045.1 Platyallabes tihoni | reverse complement strand
CAACTGTGAGCACCTGTAACCAAGCACAAGCAATTTCCCTCTGGGATTAATAAAGTTCTTTGAATCTTGAATTGAATTGAATCTTGAATATCACTATCTGCTAGGAAATTCACTGTAACTATCAGAGACATAACATTAACGTTAGCTAAAATACAGTAACTACACACCTTGTTCCGTGTAACATGAGCTAACTATCCTAGCTTGCAGATTTGGCCAAACTGTTGTCTAAATTTTATCAAATCTAATGTTGCCTAGCTACAGACACCCTCAGGACATCAGGGGTGGAGCTTAAAGTAAATTTCTGCACCAAAATAGCCGAATGATATCACAACAATCACAATCAAAAGTAACTATCAGAGACACAAAGAGACATTATTCTAGCTTGCCAAAGTATCTATGTGCAGCAAGATATTATTAAGATATAGAAAGATATATCTGTAACTATTGTATTACACTTTATAAATGTGGGAGGAGCTTACATTAAATATGATTTCCAGCAAATTTAACATGAGCCACGTAGCTAATGAAGAGATTCTGTTTTGCATAATATATACATATAATTTTATCCAGTTATACAGTAAAAAGGAAAAAAAAAATCTTTGGGGTGATGGTGCCACGGAATCACCTTTTCAACTGGCTGATTAAAATTATCTTAAGCTCCACCCCTTCTTTGCATCATATTACTATTTATGTTTTATTATCTTTACTACTACAACACAAATCTGTAAATTGAACACGTAAGGAACTTTTAATTTAAAGGATAAAACCTGAGCATAAATAATGGCGCCCCCTGTGAAATACATTTACATCTCATTGACATTTCTGTTTCATTTTACCAAACGAAGACGGGAAACACAGATTGATGGTTTTCAGGAGAGCTGTACGTGCCAGACCTTAGACTATTTAAAGTAAATACATGCGTTTTTTTTTTATTTTTACAAAAACAGGACGTGGTGTAATTACGTTTACATAGAGCTTGATTATTATTATTGTTATTAATTATCTCTAAAAATGCAAAAATAAGTCATGTCAGGGTTTATAAATCATTTAAAACACTACTATGAAAATGACAAGTGTGACACAATGCCATCGTTTGTATGTGCATCCTAATTTAATCTCAAAGTGGGGCGTGGCCTGAACTGAAAAGTTTTTTTTTTAGGCACCTCCATCACCAAGCAAGTCTAGTCCTTATTACTCATTTATTTGCCTGAATTGTTGTTATAATATTCTTCAAACAGGAAGGAAGACATTCAAGGAAATTAATTATTCACACTTTGTTTTTGAAAATTGTAATTTTAAAGGCTAAACAGTGCATTCGTATTGCTTTATGTGCTTTGAGAAAGCTTGTGGTGAGATAAGGGAAATAAATAAGTATATAATATATAAATCATATACTGTAAAGCACAAAATATGCAAAATGCACACACTCCAAATACAGTACGACAAAAAATGAAGCGAGATCGTTCAAAAGTCTTTCATTGATGTTTTATTCAAGAGATTTAACACCAAATTTATCCGTAAAACCTCTAACGAGCGACATTTTGTTGGATTGTGTTAAAAAGCGTCAATTCCACAAATGCTTGAGTGTGAATCCCGCCCCCAGTCTTACCATCTCAACCCAGTCAGATTTTGCCATTTTGCAAATTCTTTTAAATAAATTGCGTTATAATAACGTTAGAGAGCCGAATCCAGACAGGATGATATTAACATTTATGGTTTCTGGATTCCACGTATGGAAAAAAATGACCTTAATGCTCCATTAAGTCATCAACAACTACCTTAAAGCTGTCAGGAAGAGCACTCTGACGCATTATCATAAAGTTAGCCATCCATCCTCCTTGATCCACACCGACTCCACCCTCAAACTGTCCTTATTTCCTCTCATATACACCAATCCAATATACCGAGCAAAACCACTCTCCCTCCTTTACATTTTATTTTGACCGTCCCGTCCCGTTCCTTCCTTTCCTTCCCTCCACCCACCCCACTCAATATCCTTCCCTCTCTCACACGGCATCAATATTTCATAAACTTACAGTGACAAATTTATTTTAATGCGCCTTCCGTGTCAACGCGGAGATTGATTGGCCGATCAGGGCGGTGGCACGACGGCGAGGCGAGTGGTGGAGCGCGGCTTTACCGCATACATTAGTCAAAGACGGACGAGTGAAAGGAGGGAGGGATGGATGGGAAAGAGAGAGTGTAGAGCTGAGAGAGAGAGATTGAGAGAGAGGGGGCCAGTCACCAAACTGGGGGAGTAGATTTATCATAGTTATGGCTTTCCTAGGCATCCATTTTCCTCAAGGCCGATGACAGGGAGTATCTGCACAGGACTGAGTATTGATTGACGGCACGGTTTCCCGCTCAAACGGACCTGGTTAGGCGGTTCACTGTGACTCCATGATCGCATCACAGCAGGATGTTGATACTGCGGTCACTGAGTCGTTGCTTAACATCAAACAGCGACGTGGGAATTGAACCAGTGAATCGTCCAGCGGCTGTTTTGTTGATTTTTCTATAATAGCACATCTGTACAGGTGTTTTGTTCCTTTTATACTACATTGATTACACGTCCAAACAGTACATCCTACTTTTTACCCATTTATAGCTACATTTACCGCTTAAGATCGTTCGTCCCAGGTCCTGAAATCGTATATAACCAGTCGCTTCTTCATAAGCTTCTCTTTCTTTTCTCTCTTAAAGATAATAAAATCAGGTGGTGATATTTCCAATAAACCAGAAAAAGCACAAACCCATCTGTCATGAAGATCTTGGAAAAATTACCTCTGAATGTTACAAAATGCTGACACTGGAGACTCCTTCCATAAATGTTACAAGATTTCCATATAAGAAATTACACACATCTCACTAAACATGTTTAATATAACTACAGAACATTTCCATTTTTCACGATGGAAACGTTATCACAGCCATTATTTACTTACGGCCACCGCGCGAAACCTCCTAGTTGAGATAGGGGTATAATCTGTATGTCTTTGGACTGTGGAAGGAAACCAGACCCTGAGGTAGGAATCAAACCCAGACCCTGGAGGTTGACAATGCTAACCACTAGGCCACAGTGCCACCAGCTACACTATGTATATGACTTAAATTTTGTGCACCCCTGGCCATTACATCTATCTGGTTCTATTACAAAGTTAGAAGCACACACATGTCTACAGAATGTCTTTGTACTTTCTAGCAGTACAGTTTCTTTAAAAATGAAGAGGTTCAAGCCCTTATCCAGGATGATGATGTTCATGATGGATCCACTAAACCAGCTCCATGAAGGTCCGGTGTGTTAAGAGTCTTGGAGAGGAGGAACTCACATGTTGTTCACAGAACTCAACCCACTGAACCATCAGCTTTGGGATGAACTGGAACTTGAGCGTCCTTGAAATCCGGACATCAGCACTTGAGCTCACTAATGCTCTTTTAGAACGTGTGAATAAACACTGTACATCTGTACTCCCACATCTAGTGAAAAGCCTTGCCAGAAGGGAAGAGTGGAATGCATTACAATGTGAAACACTGTATGATGTAATGCTCAAGAAGCACAAGGAGTGTGTTGGTCATTGGGTGCACAAGCTTTTGACCATATACAAAAACAGAATAAGAAAATAAACAAACAAAAACCTTTGAAGGAAGTGTCATTTTGAGCAGTTTAAGTAGAATGAATGACGACTGGAAAACAGGATTTGAGCAATTTCCCTCTGGGATTAATAAAGTTCTTTGAATCTTGAAGGATGCAGGTGTTAGAAATCAGGTGAGACTGCACGCTATAACATCTGGACCGGATTCGGATCAGGACTCTGCGTCCTGGCTCCTTGAACGGCAGCGGATCTGGATGTGTCAGTTTCAGGATTGAATCATGATCAGATTTGAATCGTTTCATCTTCACATAAAACCATTAACGGTTAATTAAATTGAAATCCGTTTACATGCGTATATGCAAATTATCTGCTGACTTTCAAACAGCAACGTCTGGTGCAGTATAAATATTTTTTTATTCAAGATATTTTAAAAATAAAAATCTTGATTTTTTTCGTTGTGCTGATTTTAACCTCATTAACATTTTAAAAGGCCACAACTGGCATTTTGGATACACAAAACCTTTTATGCTTTTTGCTTTAACTTTAATATTCCTGCAAATCTGCGTCCAGATCTAATTTGTGATCTGCAAGATGCACAAAACAATCAAATCTTTTAGAGATAATGTTCCTCGTTTTATTTGTTACTAGAAAAAATAATAATCTGCCTGTAAAATAGAATAATTAATGTAAAGATGAAGGTTAGAATTCTAGAAAGATGAGTAGTTTTGTTTGTATTACAGATTATTTTATTTGTTGAAGTTCTGACTGTTCAGAATTCAAACATCCTAATCTATATCCTAATATATATATATATATATATATATATATATATATATATACATCTGGGCACATCAATAAAACCTTATTCCACAGTTGGAGTGCTTTTAAATGGAAAACAAAAACAAACAAACAAACACCCCAAATCTATTTTTTTTAAATGAAATTATTATGAAAAAAGTATGTTAAACATACGGTGTGAATAAAAAAAATAAAAACTAAACATTTTATCCAAGTTAACAATAGTGAAAAAAATATAATATTTAAGCATAAATATAAAAAAGTATAACTATATATAATAAATAAAAAATGCAGCTGAAGTGTAAGGTGACAAAACCAGAAATAATTGTCAGCATTAATGAGTTAATTCAAACAGGAGGTTAATTAAAATTCTGGAATGTGTTAAAATTATTTAATGCAAATAAATCAAAATTCCTCAAAGGGATGCAGTGATTGAAAAACAGAAAAACTATTGGAGGAAAGCGCTATCCACCCACTTCTGCTTGAGTGTGCGCAGAGATGCCTGTAATAAGGTCGACACTTTTCTGTTACGCCACTCGGTAGCGCTGTGATGTGACTTAAACCAATCAAAGTACAGTAAAAGAGTTTTAGTATCAGAATTAGTATTAGATTGAACCAGTGCTGTTCTTTGACATCTGGTTCTAGAATTTGCCCAAGCAGATGCGTCCTGAGTCACAGTGAGGAAATACAGCGCCACCACCAGTGACCCGTACGCACTACATGTTCACGTACATTACCTGCTGAAAATGGAACAAAACAGTGTTTGTTCATTAATTTCACAATAACTTCGAGATTATCAAAATAAAATTAATCGACTGACAGCCCTAAAATATGTCATAGTAAAATTATAAGAACAAAATATATATTACAATATTATATTAAAAAGTCAATGTAAAATTAATCTACAATGTTTATAATTTCCAGATTCTAGTGAGATGAAGACTAATGTAAAAGGAATGTGAAAGTAATATGCTTTTTAGTATAAAGAGGAAAAATAGCAGCTTTTAAATAATAATAATAATAATAATAATAATAATAATAAATAGCTTTATTTTTCTTTTGAGAAAAAAGTTGTGAAGATTTAAAATTGTTAAATCTATATCAAAACAATTGTAATTTCTAGTTAATTTCTAGCTATGTTAGCATTTGTCCTCTTTAGTTTCACAAACATCAGGAGAAACATATGTGATATTTGTTATGCACTTTTTTTCAGGGGCAAAGCAGCAAAACAAAGCAGGAACAAAAGAGCAAAGCGGCAGCAGCAGGAGCAGACGGCCCTCGTCCCGCCGCATGCCTCCGCCGCTCACATAATTAGTCACTAGAAAAGAGAGACGATTAGCGTTTCTGCTTGTTAGACAGATTGTGTAAGCGCTGTCACGAAGTGCTCGGAGATGTTTACTGTAGCGCACGTGCCCTGGGAAGTGGCAGAGGGATCTCCAAACCACCGGATTTTTCCACCGCTCTTTCTGCTGATTATTAGTTTTGATAATGTGAAATGTTTATTTGGGACTGAGTCACTGAAACCTTTTGATTTTTTCCCCCCTTCTTCACATGTTTGCTCAGAGCTGCTGCGGGATTGGAATGCTTTCAAGGAAACAGGAAAATCCGAAATAGCAAACTAATCCCGAATTCACGCAGAACATTAGAGGCGACGTGAGTAATACTGTACGTCTTACTTCTGACGTAACGACGAAACGCGTCGCACACAACCTCTCTGTGTTCAGACTGTAAATGAAAGCTTTGTGCGGTGTGTGTGTGTGTGTGTGGTGGAATTTCCCACCGAGGTGTCGCTCCTTGTCGGATCGTTTCCAGCATTCCCGGTGCTTTTCCACCCTGAATCAGCCGAAACGCTGCGACCCCGAGCCAAAATCTGGATCATTACAAAACAGAACTCGTGTCAAGCTATTATTAATCATCAGGCCATCCTTTCACATCTACACAGCAGTGTGTGTGTGTGTGTGTGTGTGTGTGTGTGTGGGCCAATTGCCTTTCCACTGGTTCTTGAGCTCGGGTCAAGTGCAACACTTCCAGTGACGTTGAACATGCAGCACAGCGCTTCCTAGTGGAGAATCAGAGAAGCGTTCACACACTTACGTCATCTGTGAGCTCACTCAAGTGGAAGTGGGTGGATAGCACTTTCCTCCTAGTGTATTACGAGCAGCAGTTGGAAAACATGCTAAAGGGGAAACGCATGAAAACCTTCATCCTTAGCCAAACAGGAAGTGACCATTTCTGGACAGGAAGTTAGGTGGATTTGGGAAAAGTTAGATATTTTTTTCTGTTTAGCGTGTACGTTCTTTAAAACGGTTAACCGATTAAAACCAACAGGAATGATTTCGAGTAAATTTTCAATTTTCCGCTTATTTCGTTGTCACCTGCTGTAACGTCCATCGCTCCTTATTGTCGCTTCAAGTTCTTCTTCTCCTCCTTTTCTTCTGCTTTTTCATCTTCACTTGATTTAATTTATTTATTCATTAACAGTATTTGTCTCTGTCGTGCCCGAGCTGTGCGTACGGCATGAGAATGACAGAACTTCCCAACACTGACTTCCCTTTTAAATCACCTTGTGACAGAAAGAAAAAAGAGGGAATATGAAAGCGAGAGAGAGAGAGAGAGAGAGAGAGAGAGAGGGAAGGTGGTAGAGTGGGGGGTGGGGAGGGGCGAGGAGTGGGTTTAGTGCAGGAATAGGAATGAACCTATCAATCCCGGCTGCCTATTACACGACGTGAGATGTGTCTCGATACCGCGGCGCCTAGTTAGCGCGCTTGTTCCAAATTAATAAAACGGCGGTGACGGGGACGAGGCCCGTTATTGATTAAAGCGTGTCAGAAAAATAGAAGTCTGCACCATTAAAAGTACAAATTATGTGAAGCGTTTAGCTGCGTGTGAAGAGCCTGCAGATGAGACACACACACACACACGACCGCTCGAGTCAAGTCAAGGAGCCTCTCCATCGTTGACTGTCTCTCTGACACACACACACACACACACACACACACTTGAAGGATGAGTGCATACTTCAGTTTACACTTAGCATGCTAATGATTTATGAGGTGCTGATTGGTTGTTAAAAAAAAGCATGCCGTTATCTGAAAAACAAACAAACAAACAAACAAAGTAATTTTTTTTTTACATTCAATATTAATTTTATTGCTCATTGTTTGTTTCTCGGACCAAAAAACGGAACAAAAGCAAGAAAACTGATTACTGAGCAAATAAAAAAAAAAAAAAAAAATTGAGCGAAGAGCGACTTCAGGATCTTGTTGATTTGAAACATGTCATACTTTCTTTTTTTATTCTAAATTGAAATACATTGTTTATTGTAATATTAAAAATAAAGCGTGT
>JAQQZS010000015.1:1486231-1498083 GCA_030068045.1 Platyallabes tihoni | reverse complement strand
GGGGCAGTGGAGCAGCGTTGGGTCGCTCAGTTATCAGAATTTAACTTTGAGGTTTGCTACAAGCCGGGCAGACAAAATATCAATGCTAACATTCTTTCTAGGCTTCCTTGGGGTATAGAACCTGAGAAAGATGATGCAGGGAAAGATTTCATTCGATTGACCTCAGATGAGGTACAAGCATGCTTGTGGCCAGGTAAAGACAAGAAAGTCACGGAAATTGCCACGCAAGCAATCATAAAGATGGGTGTTGATAGGTATAACTGGTCATCTATTTGTGAGCAACAGAAAAAGGATCCCTATATAGCACCTGTGTATACTGCTGTGCTTGAGAACAAGAGGATAGTGGCACATAGTTTCCGAAGTATGGGAGCCCAACAAAAGAAGTTAGCCAGACAACTTGAGCGTCTGAAAGTAAAACATCAAGTGCTATTCAGAGTAATTACAGATCCAAGAGACAGAGAGGAGATTTAGCAATTAGTAGTACCAGACTCTTTGTAAGTGAAAGTGTACGAAGGAGTGCACGAGCATGGGGGACATAAGGCGAAGTTATTCTTGGCCCTCTATGACCAGTGATATACAGGCGTGGGTAACCCAGTGTCAAATATGTACTTTGCCTAAGGACGTATTTCCCAAAATTTGTGCTCCTATGACCTGCACCAACGTAACCACACCCCTAGAAGTTCTTGATCAGCAGGGGGCTACGAGAACGTCCTAGTGCTCACTGACATGTTTACCAGGTTTACAGTGGCTATCCCGACTAAAAATCAGACTGCATTTACAACTGCCAAAGCCCGTGTACGACACTGGTTTGTCTGTTATAGTTGTTCTGTGCGATTGCATTCAGATCAGGGGAGGTGTTTTGAGGCAAGCATAATTAAAGAGCTCTGTAAGTTGTATGGGATCAGCAAGAGTCGCACCAGTCCGTATCATCCACAAGGGAACGCACAGTGTGAGAGATTTAATCGCGCGATGCATGACATGCTGCGGACGTTACTTGCTACAAAGAAAAAGGATTGGAAGACTTATTTACCTGAACTTGTAATGCCCTACAATAGCCATGTTCATTTGTCGACAGGTTATTTAATGTTCGGACGGGACGCAAGGCTTCCCATGGATGGCCTAGGCGGAAAAGATCTAACCGATGATGAAGCGGATGATTTGGATGAATGGGTGAAGAATCATCATGAACCCTTGCGGATTGCAGTGGGGACTGCCAGACAGTCGGTTCTGCCCAAGAAGCTACCAGGAGAAGGAAGATAGTCTATGGGGGATGGGTGTGGAGGGTGTGGAGTACTTTTATTTTGAAAGGTTTTTTTAAAAGAAAACTGAGTCCGGAAGCAACGTGAGGCAGGGCGGAAAAGAGGAATGACAGTTTTTTTGTGTGTTCGAGCAGCGCGAAAAAACGGAAAGTGTTATAGTGGCAAAAAAAGAAAGACAGTGTCTTACACACTCGCGGTGCAACCGGCACTAGGACTCGGAAGTAGTACGGTTGCGAACCAGAAAGCATAAAAGGAATCAAGATGGCGCTTCGCATCGCTCAGTCATTGAGTTCGCCCATGTCGGTTCAGATCGTCCATCTGCCATTTCGTGAGTACTCACTTTCTTGGGTTTACTTTCTGATTCAAGTGTGTGTTTATAGGACGCGGGTTAAATTTGTGTTTTTCCCTTGCTCCCCTTCTGTGAGAGTCCTTAGACTAATTCGCGTGGTTATCCTGCCTACTCGCTTGCTTCCGCGTTTGGGTTTACCATCCACGCTACAAAGGGCTAACCGCTAATCGCTAAGTCTTCTGATCACCCTGGGTTAGTTCACGACAGAAAGACTGAGCCACAAGCAGTAAACCCAGCGGATCACTCGCAGGAGAACGCGGCCCTCCGTGAGGCTGTCGCTGACGCGGCTAGCCGGCCTCCCGGTTGCAGCTCCGCCCCCCCCTCTCTCCCCCTACAACTTCTGAAGTTTTTCTCTCTCTTCCGGAAAAAATGGGATGGCATGGATGGGAGGTGTAGTGTTTTTCTAACTGCATTAGATCTGGTGTTCGAGTTTAATTCCACCAAATACTCTACCGATCGATTGCGCATTGCACTCCTTGTTTCGTTGCTTTTGAACATCCCGTGGGCGAGGTGGAGACCGACACCAAGCTGTACCACCTGCGGCAGGGAGGATCGTCCATTAGTCGCTATATGGCTGATTTCCGCACTCTCTCCGTCCAGACCACCTGGGGAGACGCCGCGCTCCGGACGTCCTACTACGAGGGACTGGCTTCCAGGATCAAAGACGAGCTAGCCGAGCGAGAGCTTCCCGCCATGCTGGAGGGATTGATTCAGCTCACCCTCCGGATCGACCAGCGCCTCCTCTCTCGCCCGAAGCCAGCCCCGAGAACCCTGCCGCCAGCACCCACCGTCGCCTTCACCACTCCACGATCATCGACCTCCACCACTTACACCACCCATGGACATGTCGGTTCTCCACCTCCTGCCGTGGTTAACACCAGAGCCGGGGAACCCATGCAATTAGGACGCGCCTCCCTGACCACTGCAGAATGAGAACGGCGCTTCAGAGAGGGGCTCTGTGCTTATTGTGGGTCAGTGGAGCACCACAGAGCCATATGTCCTCGTCGCCATTGAAACGCCCAAGCCTGGTGAGCGATGGGCGCAGCTCACCGGGCCACCTCCACCCCCCTGCCACGACACCTAGCGTCTCTCGTCTCACAGTCCAGGTACACCTCCAGTTTGGCCATAAACCGGTCAGAAGTACTGCGTTCATCGACTCCGGTGCCGCAGGTAAGTTCATTGACTCTTCTTATGCCAAAAAACTGGGAGTGGAGTTTGAAGCGTTATCCCAGCCTGTTCAAATAACATCAGTCGACAGTTGGCCTCTCTCCTCCAGCCCTATCACCACCCAGACTCAACCCATCACCCTCATCATTGACCAGCACCACGAATCAATCCAGTTCCACCTCACCTCCATCTCATCACCACCCATCATACTCGGACACCCTTGGCTCCTACAACACGACCCTCTGATCAGCTGGACCCAAAACCGGATCTTACAATGGGGGCCAACCTGTCCCGAACTCTGCCTGCGGGCACCGGCTGGGACGTGCTCTAGGGAGTCCGAGGCCCCCGACGTCGACACCAATGCCATCCCCGCCGCCTATCGGGACCTGGCTGAAGCCTTCTGTAAGAGACGCGCTATTCACCTGCCTCTTCATCGCCCTTACGACCTGGCAATAGATCTTCAGCCGGGTTCTGTCCCTCCCCGCAGCCATCTCTACTCTCTGTCCACCTCCAAGACGCAGGCGATGGAGGAGTATGTGTCTTCCGCTCTCCGTCATGGCACCATCCGGCCCTCCTCATCGCCTGCCGCCGCGGGATTCTTCTTTGTGAAGAAAAAAGTTGATCTACATCCATTATCGGATGTGTGTCGATTATCGGCGACTCAACAACATAACTATTAAGAACCGACACCCTTTGCCTCTTACCAACTCGGCCCTGGACGCCCTCTCTGGTGCCACCATTTTTACAAAGTTGGACCTCCGGAGCGCCTACAACTTGGTGCGTATCAGAGAGGGCGATGAGTGGAAGACGGCCTTCATCACCCCCACCAGACACTACGAGAGCCTAGTCATACCTTTTGGACTTTGCAATGCACCAGCATTAATGATTCATTAATGATGTTCTTAGAGACATGCTAGGCCGGTGGGTATTCCTCTACCTCGACGATATACTCATCTACTCACGCACCCTTACAGAACATATCCAACATGTCAGAACAGTGCTTAAGAGATTGATCGCCCACCAATTGTACTGTAAGTTGGAGAAGTGTGCTTTTCACGAGCACTCCACCACGTTCCTGGGTTTTGTCATCTCGCCCCAGGGTGTGGCCATGGACCCGCAGAAGCTAGAAGTTGTGCGCCATTGGCCCAAGACCCTCAAGCAACTTCAATGGTTTCTCGGGTTTGCGAACTTCTATCGTCGCTTCATCCGAGGCTACAGTACAGTTGTGGCCCCTTTGACCGCTCTGACACGACCATCCTTTCATCACTTTCAACTCAACCCTACTGACATCTCCGCCTTCCTGACAGCTCTGCCGTCGATTCACCACCGCACCCATTCTCCTTCATCCAGATGCAAATCAACCGTTCGTTGTGGAGGTGGACATCTCGGATGTGGGCGCCGGGGCTGTTCTATCCCAACGAGGTCCAGATCAGAAGCTGCACCCTTGTAGCTTCTTCTCCAAAAAAATTTGACCCCACTCAGCAGCGATACAGGGTAGGGGACCGCGAACTGCTGACCATAAAGTGGGCATTGGAAGAATGGCGACACTGGCTCCAGGGCGCCAGAGAGCCATTTATCATCTGGACCAATCATCAAAATCTCATTACTACCCGAAATCTGAAGCAGTTGAACCCCAGACAGGCGCGGTGGGCCCTGTTCTTCGAACATTACAATTTCCATCTGTCCTACCGCCCGGGGTCCAAGAACACCAAGGCTGACGCCCTCTCACGACAGCATGAAGAGGACGTCCCCCGGGCGGATCCCGCGCCTGTCCTCCCTTCATCCAAAATCATCGGCCCACTCCGTTGGGAACTAGAGACAAGGGTTCGCCAAGCACAGATGGCGGAGAACGAACCGGCAGGTGTGCCGCCTGGATGACACTATGTGCCCAATGCCGTGAGGAACGAGGTTATCCAGTGGGGCCATTCCACTCCTCTCTCTGGACACCCAGGCAGCCAACGCACTCTCCAATTCGTCCGACGCGCCATCTGGTGGCCATCGATGGCCAAGGATATTGACGAGTTCGTCCAGGCGTGCCCAGTGTGCGCCCGGGCCAAGGACACAAACCAACCAACACCCGTGGAACTCCAACCGCTCCCTGTTCCCCGCCGGCAATGGATGCGCATTGCCATCGACTTCATCATGGGCCTGCCGGTTTCGGAACGAAAGAACACCATCTTAACCATCGTAGATCGCTTCTCCAAAGCTGTGCATCTGGTAGCCCTTTACAGACTCCCGTCAGCTAAACAGACAGCCGAGCTGATATTAGAGCACGTAGTCCGTCTGCATGGGATCCCCAAAGACATCGTCTCGGACAGGGGGCCCCAGTTCACTGCCCGGTTCTGGAAGGCCTTCTGCCGTCTGATCAATTCCACCTGTAGTCTCTCATCTGGTTATCATCCTCAGACTAACGGTCAGACGGAGCGGACCAACCAACAACTGGAGCGCTACCTGAGGAACTTTCTCACAATCTTCACGTGTCCACCGCTACCAAGTTAAGCCCATTTGAGGTGTGCCATGGTTTCCAACCTCCGATGTTCGAACATCAAGAACCGGAGGTTGAAGTACCTTTGGCCCAACAGTTGGTCCGCAGGTGTCGACGGGTATGGCGGGTATTTACTTTCTGATTCGAGTGTGTGTTTATAGGATGCAGGTTAAATTTGTGTTTTTCCCTTGCTCCCCTTCTGTGAGAGTTCTTAGACTAATTCGCGTGGTTATCCTGCCTATTCGCTTGCTTCCGCGTTTGGGTTTACCATCCACGCTACAAAGGGCTAACCGCTAATCGCTAAGTCTTCTGATCATCCCGGGTTAGTTCACAACATAAACACTATACTGTATATATATAATCAGTCTGTGTGTAATGAATCTATTTATGACTTTCAATTTTTGAATTGAATTACTGAAATCTGAAATAAATCAACTTTTTGATGATATTCTGATTTATTGAGATGCGCCAAATGCCAACTAGCTTCGAAAGATGGAAAGAAAGCGCTAATCACCATCTCATTAGTGTTTTTTTTTATATATCAGTTCATCATTCTGCTTATCGAGTGTTAGGAGAAAAAAATGTTTTATCATCTGTGGCATTGACTGTAATGATTGTTTTGCACTTAATCTATCTTTCTCTCTTTCTCCCTATCTCTCTCTTTATCTTTTGCTATCTCTCATTGACTTCTCTGTTCTGGAGCTCGGTAAAAGAAGGAAAAAAGCGGCAGGGTGGCAGACAGACACTTCAATCATGAAGGACGAGAAGCTAAGAAGAAGCCAGACGTAATCTTTTAATCTCTCCATCTCTCAGACACTTCCCTTTTTTCTCTCTGCTCTATTCTTTCCTGGTAAAGCATTTCATATTTTAATCACTGCCTGATTTCCAGCTCTAAACTCGGTAAAGACTTCTAACTTTACATAAGACTTCTGCTAACATTATTGATTTTTTTTCTCCCTCTTTTTTTGACATTTCTTGAGTAATAAAAGCACGTTCTCTCCCCTCCACCATCCCACCTCTCTCTCTTTTTTCCTTTATTTTTCGCTGTGCCTGAAGGTTACAGCTTAAACGTGCATCATTCAGCGGAAAAACAAAAGACCCCCCAAAAAATTGATTCGGTTATCAGACATGTAGCTTTGATCAGATGCTGAAAAGCAGTGCTGCGTGTCAGAAATGTGCAATTGCAGCTCTTTCAGAGTTTCACAATTACAACATGACAAGGGTCCAAAGTTTCGTCCCTGTTCAGATCCTACGGCAAAAAGAAATTTCTACGGAAAGTCTCACTAATGTGTCGTGTGGCAGATGTTAGCGTTTTACATTTCCTCAGAATCTACTCCTTTATCTGGATTCTCGCTATTACCTATAGATTTAAATTCTGCTAGTTCATTCATTCACTATCGCGGTTGCATTTTGTTACTGAGTTGTTACTTTGTGATTAAATTTATAACAATAAAATAAAACTCTTACATATATTTATATAAGTCTATCATAATTACATGCCTCCATCACTGGGACTAACAGATACACAGGCCACGCCTCTATAATTAGGACTAACAGATACACAGGCCACGCCTCTATCATTAGGACTAACAGATACACAGGCCACGCCCCCATCATTAGGACTAACAGATACACAGGCCATGCCCCCATCACTAGGACTAATAGATACACAGGTCATGCCTCTATCATTAGGACTAACAAATACACAGGCCACGCCTCTATCACTAGGACTAACATACACAAGCCACGCCTCCATCACTAGGACTAATAGATACACAGGCCACGCCTCTATCATTAGGACTAACAGATACACAGGCCACGCCTCTATCATTAGGACTAACAAATACACAAGCCACGCCTCCATCACTAGGACAAATATATACACAGGCCACGCCTCTATCATTAGGACTAACAGATGCACAGGCCACGCCTCCATTTAGATCCATCCTGATTTACATCATGTTGTCAGTAACAGTAACTTTGCCTTATTACCGCCCCCCACCCCCACCCCATTCCTGATTGTTTTCCTATAACAGCACCACACACAGTGTTTTACTTCTCACATATTGCTGCTTTTATGTTAAATCTCTCTCTGTCTTTCTCTCACTCCCTCTTGTGTGTAATTGCACCGTGTGGTACTTAAGGCAAACAGCGTTTAATAGGCAATAGAGTGAGGAGTGAAAGTGACAATAACGGCTCCCCTTCATCAATTATTGGCTACGTATCCATCATGGCGCTGATGTAAACGCGACCCTCGGCTCCTGCCAGCTGAGATATTGACCGGCGTGGTGTGCGGTGACATGTCCCATTTACAATCGCATTTATTAACAGCCTGTTAAAATGAATGAAGCCTCTCTCTCTCTCTCTCTCTCTCTCTCTGTACATTTTATACAGAAAAGACATTTATAAGATTCTGTACTATTTTATGTTTGTTTGATGAATGTGATCATGTGACATCACCACCAGCTTCCTTGTTATTATTATTATTGTTATTATTATTAGTATTGTTGTGGTTGTTGTTGTTCTTCTTATTATTTTCATAAAACATTTAGTAAGTAAATAAAATATTTGTGAATGGTTTTACTGAATATTTCAGTAAAAAAAAAATAATCACACCCACAATCAGTAATAAAATAATAAATTAAAACCATTTGTTTTTAATCTGAATCTGAGTACTTCTTTAATCATGAATAAAGTTATTTAATTTTATTTTATACTATATGGGTGCTGTTATGATTATTTTTATTGTTTAAATATATTAAAGTTTTTTAAAAATTATTATTCTCTTTTATAGAATCTATTAATAGATTTTTAATAGAAACAATCATTGGCTGATAGGTAAAAAATAAATAAATAAATAAATAAATTACACTGACAATAAGTAAAAAAAAAAAATGAAACATTCACTTATAAAACATTTATTTATAAATCCAATCATTTCTTTAATCACAAACAAAATAATTAAATTAAATTAAATTATTATCTATTTGGGTGCTGGTATGATTATTATTATTGTTGTTCATGTATTAAATGGTTTTTGTATTTTATTTTGTTTAATAGAATAGTAAGAACTCATTGATTTCTGTTTCTTTTTTTATTTCCTAATGGAATAAGAACATTTCTTGGTTGTTAACCGAGACAGGAGTGGAAAAGGACATTGGACGTCGCCGCTCTTTTCCTCCTGTCTGCCTGAATTATGCCTTCTTTAATTGGCTTCAATGGCGTTTAAAGCAAACAGTTTAAATAAGTAAAAGGCATTTGGACGAGCAAGAAGCCAGGTCTGCAATTATTGGAAGAGTATCAGTCAGTGAGTAAGTGCCAAGAGGGAGGAAGACGTGTGTGTGTGTGTCTGTGTGTGTGTGTGTGCGTGAGAGACACGGAATGGCCAGCACAGGGAAGTTTCCAGACCGACAGGAAGCCCACAGGTAGCAGATCCATTATCTAAAAGCCAGACAGTTAATTACGCAGCAGGGTGACATGTTTATAAGGATGAACTTTGGGCTTGTGATTAAAGCCCGGGGCAGACGCAGGGCGCCGTAGGGCACGCACGGCCTCGTCTCCTCATTTCCACACCTATTATATGCTAATGACGGTCATTGGGAAATGCACAGGGTGAGAAGGATTTAATTTAGAGGGTTGTTACGCCAAGGCCGTATTTCAGCTCAGCTTTAAGAGAAGAGGAAGAGGCGGAGATTTGGGACAGGAAGACAGGAAGTGGGTAGTTTACGTCTCACGAGGGAGGACATGGAGTGGAAATCGCTATCATGGGTATTATATTTTATTCCTACGCTGTGGAATTCTCTATTCTGATTGGTCTGAAGGATGTTGACTCATTTTCCATAACCGCAGCTCACTTAGTGCTACACATACGTTACCGTTTCTATTGCACCAGCTCAGGTGGGATGTGTACAGCAGACGCACCACATCTAGAGAAATTAACTGTGTGAGATTTTTTTATATGGAAATGTTTATTTAAAAAAAAAAAAAATGGAAGTTGTCTCCAGTGTCGGGGCGTCAAGCTGTAACTTTTCACTTTTCCAACCACAGGAATAATCAAAAATAGAAACAATGTGTGTAAGCTTGTGAGTAAAATCTGTGTGCGCATGTGTGTGTGTGTGTGTGTGTGTGTGTGTGAGAGATCACTTTGATCCGAGATTTACAGCTGACGTTTATGAGGAAACAAGAGTAAGTCCCTGTGTGTGTGTGTGTGTGTGTGTGTGTGTGTGTGTGTGTGTGATGGCTTGATATAAGGCTCTCTATCAGGAAGATAGAGCGAAGTCTCACATCCTTGACAGCCTAAAAGGCCAGACTTTACAACTCCGCTTGATATACACGACTTCATCGGCTGCTTTTATTTAAGAGCTCGACCTCTGAACACATTAAAGACCCGAACACCATGAATTATCTCCTGATTAGTTATTTTATTTACTGCTTTTATTTACTTGTTTACTGTGTCAGAATCAGTGGGACGTGAGATGATATGCAAAATCTATAACTTTTATTTGATATGTTTAAAAATATCTCTTAGCATGCTGCTTTTGTTGTACAAGCCTTTATATTTTGACATTATCTAAAATTTACTAAAATAAATTGTTTGTAAATGCTCATAATTCTATTAACAAGTCAACAAGTTGAAACATAATCGCCATTATTATTATTAAGCCATTATTTATTTTTGTTCAGTTGCATATTTTGCTTGAGTGTAAATTCTGCTCTACATTTAAATACATTGAGATGTGAATAATGTTATTCAGTGTATCAGCGGTGTTCATTTCATCATCTAATTTTTAAAGTTATTTTTGCTTTTGTGCTAAAATTACATTCTTCATTAGTGTTTTCTTTTTATTTCTCATATTTCATTATGTAACATATTTAACATACACTATACTGCCAAAAGTATTCACTCCCCTATCCAAATCATTGAATTCCGATGTTCCGATCACTTCCATAGTTACAGGTGTATAAAAGCCAGCACCTAGGCCTGCAGACCGCTTCTACAAACATTTGTGAAAGAACGGGTCTCTCTCAGGAGCTCAGTGAATTCCAGCATGGTACCGTGATGGGACGCCACCTGTGCAATAAGACCAGCTGTGAAATTTCCTAAATGTCTAAATATTCCACAGTCGACTATTAGTGGTATTTTAAAAAAGTGAAAGCAATTGGGAATGACAGCAATTAATCTAAAATCACAGAGCAGTAAATCACAGAGCGGGGTTAGCGGATGCTGAGACTCATAGTGCACAAAAGTAGCCAACTTTCTGCAGAGTCAATAGCTACAGTCCTCAAAACTTCATGTGGCCTTTAGATTAGCTTCAGAACAGTGTGTATAGAGCTTCATCGAATAGGTTTCCATGACAGAGCAGCTGCATCCAAGCCTTACATCACCGAGTGCAACGCAAAGCATCGGATGCAGTGGTGTAAAGCACACAGACACTGGACTCTAGAGACGTGTTCTCTGGAGTGACGAATCACGCTTCTCTGTCTGGCAATCCGATGGATGAGTCTGGGTTTGGCAGTTGCCAGGAGAACAGCACTAGTCTGACTGCATTGTGCCAAGTGTAAAGTTTGGTGGAGGGGGATTATGATGTGGGGATGTTTTTCAGGAGTTGGGCTTGGACCCTTTAGTTCCAGTGTGAGCCAAACCTTCTCGTCCAACATCGGTGTCTGACCTCACAAATGCTCTTCGGGTAGAAGGGTCAAAAATGTCCATTAACACACTCCTAAACCTTATGGAAAGCCTTCCCAAAAGAGGTTAAGCTGTTATAGCTGCAAAGGGGTTGGGGCCAACATTAGGAATTGTTAATACTTAACAATACTTTTGGCGATGTAGTGTATTTATTTTGCATTATTTAACATATTTATTAAAATTATCACGTTAGTAATAAATACTATTACGTTTTAATGAAATAAAAATATATACAGTAATTAATAATTTACCCAATCTAAAGAGCAAAAAAATAAAAACTATATATTTCCAACAATGTGACTGATGTGCAGGGGTTGGAGAATGAAACTGAAATGTCTGGTTTTAGACCACAATAATTCATTAGTATGGTGTAGAGCATCAGTTCGTCTTGGGAATGACAGATACAAGTCCTGCACAGTGGCCAGAGGGATTTTGAGCCATTCTTTTTGCAGAATAGTGGCCAGGTCACTACGTGATGCTGGTGGAGGAAAACGTTTCCTGACACGCTCCGCCAAAACACCCCAAAGTGGCTCAATAATATTTAGATCTGGTGACTGTGCAGGCCATAGGAGATGTTCAACTTCACTTTCATGTTCATCAAACCACTCTGTCACTAGTCTTGCTGTGTGTATTGGTGCATTATCATCCTGATACACAGCACCGCCTTCAGGATACAATGTTTGAACCACTGGATGCACATGGTCCTCCAGAATGATTCGGTAGTCCTTGGCAGTGACGCACCCATCTAGCACAAGTATTGGACCTAGGGAATCCCATGATATTGTCGCCCAAACCATCACTGATCCACCACCATGCTTCACACTGGGCATGCAACAGTCTGGGTGGTACGCTTCTTTGGGGTTTCTCCACACCGTAACTCTCCCGGATGTGGGAAAGACAGTGAAG
>JAQQZS010000015.1:1386699-1391699 GCA_030068045.1 Platyallabes tihoni | reverse complement strand
GTCGGGGGTTCGAACCCCAGCATGGCCAAGTTGCCACTGTTGAGCCCTTGAGCAAGGCCCTTAACCCTATCTGCTCCAGGGGCGCTGTAAGCTGGCTGACCCTGCGCTCTGACCCCAGTTTCCTAATTGGGATATACGAAGAAGACATTTTTAAGCATTTCACTGCATTACGTACTGTGTATGACTGTGTATGTGACAAATAAAATTTGAATTTGATTTGAATTTGAAATTTGCGTGTGTTTAAAAAAAAAAAAAGATAAAATAGGCAAATATAAGTCTCTCCATGTGTAAATGTATACAGTATGTATATACAGTACATGGCAAATATAAATGTTTTGATCTCCTCATTTCTTTACATTTTACTTCCAAAGTTCCAGATCTTCCTAAATTTTATGTAGGCTTGAAGAATATTTCTCCAGACTTCCTCAAGCTCTGGCTCTTATTTTTGGCAAGTTTTTGTCTCTCATTTTCAGTCCCTGTACCTGAGCAGTTTCAGAAGAACGTTTTGTTTGTTAAGCCACACAGTGACCTCTGAATCAGGGAAGCACCGATCCGATATTAATATCAGGATAACTGACCCAATATTGCCTGAATAGCTAAAACAGGTATCGAATAAGAAGCTGATCCACAGGGCAAACCTATTTACTTCAATTGTGATTTATTCACTGCTGGTAGATTTGACTCACAACAACAACAACAACAATAACAATAACATTGAGAGAGCCAAAGACTCAGCTGTATGAAGGCATTTCACACTCGCTATGCCAACAAGTTTGACAGCAACTTGCAATATCTGCAAAGGTGTTGTGAGAGGTGGGCGTAACACTACAGCAAACTTCATCGAGCACCTCCAAAAGCACCATGATAAAGAGCATGCCAAGTTCCTGCAGTTAATCAAAACAAAAGGAGACAATATGACCAAGCAGTTAACATTTAAAGACTAAAGCAACAAAAATGACAGAGGAGTCTGTAAATCTGTATTGGTATCCAGACGGAAATAGTCAGATCAGTGCATATACTGTAAAAATAATAATACTGATAATATATATATATATATATATACTGTATAATAAATAATAGCAAGTGAAAATTACTTGAATATAGTTCAATCTACACTTTCTGAAAAAAGAAATTACAACAAACCAAATATAAGATTATTAAGTTTATTTCTTATCACATTTTACTACAAATTTAAGCAAAAGTTTTTTGTTCTATTTTTGTTTTTTGTATCATTTGCAAACTTTTTCTTCGGCATTAACAAAAATATTTTTTTTTCTATTAAACTGCTTAAAAAATTACATTTAAGCAAGTGAAATATTTTTTAATCTAGCTAAACCTGTCTGCAATTTCTCAAAATAAGTTCACAACAAACCAAATACTGTGTATGATTATAAAGATTATTATTAAACTTATTTCTAGTCAAACATTACAAAAATTGCGAGTGAAAATTTCTTGTTCTGTGGACAGAGAATTTTGCTTTTTTTCAAGAAATAAATTCCTAAACTACAAAAATTATCTGCCAATAAAACAAGACATTTTAGCTTAAAATTTACGTAAAAATGTTTTGAGATTCTTATATTTGGTTTGTTGTAATCCTAATTTAAGAAAGTGTAGATGAATTTAACTATATTCAAGATATTTTTACTTTCTAAGATAAAATTGCTAAAAGCATCTAACTTAAGACATGAACCAGTGGGAAACAGGTGCAGATGATGACGGATGATCAGGCAGGTGATTAGTTTACTGCTGATCCTGAATGCTAAGTGGTTGAAACAGACGAGAGGGGAAATAAGGGTGCTGCTAAGGTGGTTACATAAACAAATTTTCCAATTATATCTTTAGGGACTTTGCAGCCTGACACAGTAAAACATTGGTTCCCAATTCTCTTAGATAATCTACATCATTTAATTCAATGTAATTTAATTTGACAAGAAGTAATAAGCAGGGTCAAGACTTTTGCACAATATTGTATCTGCATATCTACTGTACATTATGTCGAAAGATGTATACTGTATATAGAACATGGCTGTAATCACCCTTGTGTAATATAAACTGTGCAGGGGAGCCACCAGAAAACGTCTGTGGTTATGACAATCATGAAAACACGAAAGAATGAAAACCAACCTGTTGATAAATCCAGGACATTTTATGGGGTTAAAGAAGAAACTCACAGATGCAATATTTCCTGTCAATGCTGCATCAAAAAGGGACGTTTAAGTGCAGTGTGAGGGGACATGAGGAAGCGAGGGACAGATTTAGAGGCCTTAAGAGGAAGCTGATCTGACTTCACTTTGGAGAAATCTGCCAGAAATAAAACCTGAGCTTATTTACACATCAGGACAGGATGACAGGGAGAGTGTGATTAAAATAGTGTGTGTGCGAGAGAGAGAGAGAGATGATATCAACTACAAATCACTGAAAAGAAATAGAAAAGAAGTTAACACAACAAAAAGTTTTATTTATTCTCCTCCTCGTACATTCTTTCTTCACAAAAAACAAGTTACTTTCCAACGATACACCGTATTGAAGGATAAGGTTCACTTTTCACTGACACACTCTCTCTCTCTCTCTCTCTCTCTCTCTCTCACACACACACACACACACAAACACACACATGCACCCACACACACACATATTTACCGCTGCAATTTTAATATATCAAGTACAACAATGTTTTATGGATGTGAGGATGTTGTTCTTCAAGCATAGTGATGTGTGTGTGTGTGTGTGTGTGTGTGTGTGAAGTTTAGTCATAGAAATAGACGTCACATGTCACATTTCACAGGCCGATGCTGCCGTTCCACCCGAACTGTTCACAACTGGTCCACTGTCTCCTCATATTTACACGCACACACACACACACACACATTGGTTTTACTGTATTTCTGAAATATTTCCACTGACTGGTGTACTGCTGTTGCTAATTAATGGGAAACTTTACTCAAATGTAAAGAGCTTAAGGTTGCCACTTCCAGATAAACTTTTATATTAGGTATGTTTTTATATTTCATGTCATGTTCATGTTCTAGACATTACACTTTGACCTTTGTGTTTGTGTGTGTGTGTGTGTGTGTTTATGCGCCTGTGTGTGTCTAACGCACACACTCAGAGGGAATTGTTTGGTCGTGTCCCAGCTTGTTCTACTTCTCACTAAATGATATGGTGATGCTTTAAATGGGAGCTAGTAGCTGTGTGTGTGTGTGTGCGTGTGTGTATGTGTGTACAGTTAAGTGAGGGCTTCACACAGTGCACTTAACTCATTTGCAACCTGGGCGTGAAAGAATGATTTGGCAGAGTTAATCCAGGGTGGAGATCAGGGAGGGCAGAGCAGAGAAGGTGGTGATCCAAAGCCTTTATTTTGAATAAATACAAGGATCTGAAACTAGAGCCCAAGCAAACAAAGCAAGTGACGCAGAACCCTGTTCTCACAGGGACCCCAGTATAACTAAAACCTCTAGTCTAATACAACCCCAGGCTAATAGGAACCCCAGTCTCGCAGGAACTCCAGTCAAATCAGACCCCAAACCTAACAGTGTATCCAGTGGAATCAGGCTGCCAGTCTAACAGAATCACCAAGTCTAACAGGAACTCCAGTCAAATCACACCCCAAGCCATATAGGACCCCAAGTCTAACAGTGTACCCAGTCGAATCAGGCTGGAATGTGGGTTTAACAAGGCCACCACTGACAGCCTGGTCTAACAATAAACTTTAGAGACATCAAGCCAAAAACCCCAGTCTAACAGGAACCCCAGTTTAATAGGAACCCCAGTCTAACAGGAACCCCAGTATAATAGGAACCCCAGTCTAACAGGAACCCCAGTTTAATAGGAACCCCAGTCTAACAGGAACCCCAGTTTAATAGGAACCCCAGTCTAACAGGAACCCCAGTCAAATCAGACCCCAAGCCAAATAAGACACAAGTCTAACATGATGCCCAGTCCAACAAGTCCCCAGTCTACCAGAGCTGCCAGTCTAACAACAAGCCCATTCCAACAGGGCCAGACGTGGTCCTCAGTTAGACAAGCCAAAACTGAACTCCAGTAAAACAAAACATCAAGTCCAACAAGTCAATCCTGATGTCTGGGGAAAAAAAAAAAAAAAACAAGACTAGTGCCAACTACTAAAATAAACTAGGTAGACAAATTGGATTGAATTGGATGAAACATGAAATATCTTAATACATATTTAAGGGAACGATGCAGTTAGACTACAAACAGTATCTTGTACAGGGGAGGCCAGGGGTCAGGGGACTAGGCAGGATACCAACCCATTACAGGGCATAAAACACACACACACACACACACACACACACACACACACACTGTGGGCAATCTGGAAATTCCAGTTAGCCTACACTGCATGTCTTTGGACAGCGGGGAGAAACCAGAGTACCCAGAGGAAACCAACACGAAAACTCCACTAAGTACTGAGAAATAGCGGCAGTGGTTATAGCAGTAAAGAAGGGGTAAGAGTACTACAGATACAGTAGATAGAGGTACTGTTCATAGCATTAAGGAGTTAAGGGTACTACTGTAGGTGTACATAGCGGTAGTGTGTACAGCAGTAAGAGGTTTAGTTAGAGGTTTAGTGTTAGTGTGTATAGCAATAAGGTTAAGGGTACTAAATATACACAGAAGTAGTGTGTATAGCAGTAAGGGGCTAAGGGTACTAAGTGTACATAGAGGTAGTGTGTATTCAATAGTAGTAAGGAGTTAAGGGTACTAAGTGCAGAGTGTATAGCAGTAAAAGGTTAAGGGTACTAAAGTACCTAGAGGTAGTGTGTATTGCAGTAAGGATTAAGGGTACTAAGTGCACATAGTATTAGTGTGCGCAGCAGTAAGGGGTTAAGTGTGTAACCCTGAGTCTGGGCAAACACCCAAAATGTGTGTGTGCCAGGGACAACCCAGTGAGTCACTGAGTATAAATCACACACACACACACACACACACACACACACACAGACAGATAGCATTTAAAGAGACAGCATTTAAAGTTACAG
>JAQQZS010000015.1:1350142-1367642 GCA_030068045.1 Platyallabes tihoni | reverse complement strand
CAGTCTCGCTTTCTCGTTTGTCCTTCACCATCTTTGGCCTTCGTCCAGCACAACTTGCTGTAGATTGAGTGAAGGTCAGGGAGCTCGGTGCGGATGATGTGCTCAGCTGATCACACCACCCTGTGTAGAGCTCGTCTTGTCCTGCATGGTGCTGTTCCCGGACCAGGTCGTGATGTTTCCCATCAGGATTCAGGATCTTTGGCGCAGGAGTAGAACTCCCAAAGTACATTAGAGGGCAGTCTGAAGTCTCTTAAGCGTCTGAGGTGGTTGTCATCAGGAAACTTGATGATGGTGGTGGAGTTAGTAGTGACCACTCAGTCATACTGTAGGTGTATAGTGAGTACAGCAGGGGGCCCAGCACACAACCCTGGAGGACTCCAGTTCTGAGCATGAGAGAGGCTGAGACATGTCCACACATCCTTACTGCCTGTGGTCTGCTGGTTAGGAAGTTGATCAATTGACAGAGAGAGGTGCTCCAGCTTGATGGCGACTGTGGAGGGAATTATGGTGTTAAATGCTGAACTGTAGTTGACAAAGAGCATTTTAACGTAATTCCCCTTTTATGTGTCCAGGTGAGTAACACACAGGTGGACTCTGTTTACTAATTAGGTGACTTCTGAAGGCGATTGGTTCCACTGGATTGTGAATAAAATTTGAAACCCATTTATCATTTTCCTTCCACTTGGCAATGAGGTGCCACTTTGTGTTGGTGTGTCACATAAAATCCCAATATTTGTGGTTGTACCGTGACAAAATGTGGAAAAGTTCAAGATGTATGAATACTTTTGCAAGGCACTGTAAATATAAAAAGTTTGAGATAGATAGATAGATAGATAGATAGATAGATAGATAGATAGATAGATATGCAGAGAGAGAGAGAGAGAGAGAGAGAGAGAGATGATTAGTGAGCTCTGATTAGATGCTCGGTCTGTCTCTCTGTGAATTCTGATCTAAACACAGCATGAATCAGACTCTGGATTTCTCCAGCATCAGACTGTGACCTGAGCACCTGAGCACACACCTTCAGAGCAAACCTGTTATTCATTTATTTATTTGTTTATTTCTTTGTTTTTTATTTATTGGGAAAATATTTTATTGTTTAAAAAATATTTGCTATTTTATTGGCTAAAGGTGTACAACAAACTTGCACTCTCTCTCTCTCTCTCTCTCTCTCTCTCAAACACACACACATTATCTGTCGCCAACACACACACACACACACACACACTGATTTCTCACTGTGGGAGGACATTTTGGCTCCCTTTAATTACATTCCTGCACCTCTCCTCTATAATAGGGCACATAGCTGACATTCTTCCTCTGGTGCCCGTTCATTCTGCTCTCTCTCTCTCTCTCTCTCTCTCTCTCTCTCTCTCACACACACACACACACACACACACACATATACAAAAACTGGACCTCTAGTAATTATTTCAACAAGGGAAAGACATGACAATGAAAAGCAAGTGAAGGGTCATGATTCCTGCGGATCAGGACCGGCCTGAGCCAGATAGAACCCGTGTCCAGTTCTGTCTTTTTTTTTTTTCTTCTAAAATGTCTATCCCTCGTTCAGTGCAATGGCATCCTCTCCCTCACCGCACCGCACCACATCATCACCCTCACGTCTTCTTTTTTTCCACCTGTTTCGTTTCTGCCTTGTCACCCTTTCCAGCAAACTCGTGAGCAGACGCTAAAAAAAAATAAGAAAGAATTTAAAAACGCTGAGCTCTTTTTCCACAGAAAGGACAGCGGCTGGATTTCGTAACCATCGCTAACCATGCTCTCCAGCGGCCCTGTGATTCAAAGCAGAATGAGGAAGCAGTTAAAAGAGACCAGGAGAAGGAGAAGAACGAGAAGGAGAAGCAGAAGGGAGCGATGTGAAGAAAAAGAAAACCATTTTTTATTCAGTTTCTATTTTCCGCACTTGACTTTCCGAGTTTCGGCGAGCACATAAACACAACCTGAACTCCCTGGAATAGAAAAATAACGGTGCTCACGTAGAAGAACAGAGATCTTGCTTTCATATTCCATAAAGAACTTTCCGCTTCATAGATTTATACCTGCTGGAAAAACAGAGAGTCTCTGCAACAAACATTTAAAGAATCGTATTTCGTAAACAAACAGGTTCTTTGGGGAACTGAAATGAGTTCAACTTCACAGGGGGAAAAAATCTTAAATTAAATGTTCCATGGTGACAAATCATTTATTTTAGGACATTTTGACTTAATTTTCAATCAAAGAAAAGTTCTAGCCATAAAAAAAGGGCATTTTAGCCTAAATATATACAGGGGTCAGGAGTGTGTAGTACAGAGTGACATATTGGGTTTCTTTCAGCATAACCTTGGCATTAATGAAATTAATTTAATTTAATTTTCACCAACTATACAAACATAACTGAGCAAAAAATTTAATAAAATTGTCATATAGGCAAAGAAATACATATAACACATACAGTATAACACATACAGTACACAGATAGATGCATAAGATCACTTGTTATTATGGTTGTTTCCAGTTGGTTCTATGACCAAAAATAATAATAATAATAATAATAATAATAATACAAGCATTTAGTGAGTTCAACATTTTTGCGACGTAATTCCCAAATTCCTGTAGTAGTAACATTTTTTTAATGTAGTGATAACTTTGATTCCACATGACATATCTGAAAACCCACATCCACAGTTTGACATCTGAAGCCTCCCCCGTCAACACACACTGGCAAGACTTTCGCAGCTATTTTTTGCTATTTTTAGCTATATTGGTCTTTGACTAACGCTGTGTTCCCCGCACCGATCCGTGCTGCTAGAATTTTAAGAGTTTAAGGAATCTGCTTTTTTTTTTTTTTAAAGGAATGTTTTTAGTTCTCATGAGAAAGGGTTTGAGGTACAGTAGAGATCTTTTAGCCAAACAAGAACCCTACTTAACTACAAATAATTTATAATAATAATAAAAAATATCAAACACTGTGATACAGAAAAATGGTTTTACACTGCAAAAAATGACATCATAGGTAGTGGAAAATTGTTTTTAAACTAATTTGATGAGAAATAAGTTTAATGATTTGATATTTGGTTTAATAAATTTTGACAAAAGAAACAAAATTATCTGCCAATAAAAAAAATTTTCCTTAAAATCTTAATGAACGATTAGTAATGAGTCATCCTATATTTGGTTTGTTGTAATCCTATTTTAGAAAACTGTAGATAAATGTAGATAAAAAAAAAATACATTCAATATATTTTCAATTGCTAAGATATAATTTTTGCAGTGTTACATACAGCAGAACAAGTAGTTTGTCACAGAATAAACAGACCCCCTTGATAATATAAATATATTAACCAAGATAAGATAAGATATAGAACCACAAAAAAATTCCTATCAGAAAAAAGTTCCAACAACAACAAATAACTTTTTCGGACACAGAAACACTTTGCAAGTTTGATGCAGAACCATAAAGGGATCCGTCTGAAATGGGAAACATTCTATTTGTTCTTCTGTTTACTGTAAAACTACAAACAGTTCCTCTTGCAGAACAGACTGCAGTTTATTGCTCGTTGGTCTGTTCCTGTTATCTAGAATTCCGAATTCTCTCCAAATTTGCAGTCTTTAAGGGTTTTTCATCTTAAGGGGTTCGTTGGACAATTAGACGTTTTTACATTTATAACCATTTATTTATTTATTTATTTATTTATTTAGGTGTTATTTTTTTCTTTTTCGTAGAGAAACACCGTTATAGGAATTCTACATAGAGCCTTAAACTACCAAAGAACTGCAAAGGTGCAGCATGGAGGTGTAGTGTACTGTAGTTCAGGGTTCGATTCCCGCCTCGGGGTCCGAGTGTGCATGAAGTTTGTTCTCCCCATGCTTGCTGGGTTTCCTCTGGGCACTCTGGTTTCCTCCCACAGTTCAAACACATGAACATTAGGCTAATTGTTGTTTCCAACTTGCCCATAATGTGTGAAGTGTGTGTGTGTGTGAGTGCACCGCTCCCACCACCCTGTACAGGATAAGTGCTATGGAAAGTGAATGAGTGATTGAGAGAAAGAGCGTTCCACACTCTCTCTAACTGAGTATAAATTATCCAGATTTGTGCTTGAGGAAACTACTGTAAGTGTCCTGCTATCTGAAAGTACTTTCACTAATCTGTAGCTAGCATGGTGTTAGCATGAAATCGCTTTATCTTTCTTTATAACTACTTTGCACTCCTTACTTCCACAAACGTGTTGTTTTTTTATTTTTGTATAAAATCTCCCTATGAGTCTGTGGCTCTTATACTCGACATCGGGCTCCTTTTCCCCCTGAATACTTTTAGCCTGTCTCTTTTCTCTCTCTCTCTGTCTCTCTTTCTTGGCGTCTGTAAGGAGTAGGAGCAGCATTAGTGTTAGCAGCACAGCAGGTCGTCGGTGTAGCTAATGACGGGGATCAGGGAGAGGCAGAGGCAGTAAAAGGCAGTTGATGAGGACTCCCACTGACACTCGGCTAATAATCCTCCTCCCTGTCTCTCAGCCTCGAGCCTTTCCTTCCATCTGGAGCCGAGCGACGCTGTATCTGTCCACCCCGCGTGCACTTCTCACAATAATGACGTCCTCAGAACAAGTATGCTAACTGGGTTCTGTGTGGCTTAGCGTTAAAAACATGCTAGGAATTAGCCGTAGCAGTGTGTCCTCAATAGGACGTCTTAAAGGGTCTGACGTGCCGTCACACAGCACCAAAAAACAAGACAGAGAAGAATTCTTTAGAGTACACAGTTAGCAGAGGATCTAAGGACATTAGCACGAAAATCATGTACAAGAAAAAACACTTTGTACTTTAGCCTCGTCGAGGGTCAAACTGAATTCCTGGCGTTATTGATTTTGTAAGAACGCAGCCATTTAGTCAACATCACATGAACTTTTTCCATTATGAGCAACAAGTAGTATTAATGAACTGATGAGGAATTTACTTCTTCCTTTCTTTTTCTACAAAATGCACTTAGCCATTTGTCATTTTCTTGTTGATTAAGACTTCCAAGGCTGCAGTCTGTGAAAATTTATCAGTTATATTTATTTAGCTGTAATAATTGTATTCCTTTTATGTATTAATATTATAATAATAATAATAATAATAATAATAATAATAATAATGTATTATTATTATTATTATTATTATTATTATTTATAAAAAGTCACATTAATGAACCAGTCTATAATCACTACAAATTATAACAAATGAAAAAAGTATACTAATTATTTTCTATTTTTAATTATCAACAATTAGCTGACGTTTTTAATATATTTAAAAAAAAAAAAAAAAACATTAAAAGTATATATAAGAGGTAAATTTTGAAAACATCATTAAAAATCATTTTAGGTACAAATAAGTTTGATATTAATAATAATAATAAAAACTGTGAAATAATATTATACTCACTCACTCACTTATCGTCTACACTTATCGTCTTCATCCTGTATACAGGGTCACGTTGGGTCTGCAACTTATACCAGGAGACTTATATCAGCAGGGTACACACTGGACAGGGTGCAAATCCAAACACACACAAACACACACACTCATTTACTCACTACGGGCAATTTTTTGCATGTCTTTGGACGGTGGAAACCCACCAAGCACAGGGAGAACATGCAAACTCCATGCACACAGACCAGTGGCAGGAATCGAACACAAACCCTGGAGGTGCAAGGCCACAGTGATAACCATTAAGCTGCCATGCCACCCGAAATAATATTTTACATTTATTAAAAGTCAGTTTATGTGGACGCATCCACCCGCACATAAGTTGTAACTATAGAAACAATAACAATGTCAGTACTTTAATATAAATTGTTTATATATTGTAAAAGTATTTATACAGTATAAGATCATCTCCTTCTGGATCAGAATCCAGACTTCAACAGCGCAGTGTTATTTAATAAACTTCATTTTCATGTGTCATGTAAGATCTAAACTGATCATAAAGATGAATCTTCTTCATCTGACTCACAGGCATCTGATTCCTTCTGCACTTAATTTAGTCCAGAACATTCTGACACAAGTTATCTGTCAATCATAAAGATATTACATCATCATTCTTACCACTTCTCTGAATCAGAGGTGTATGTAATGTGATCATGCATTACCGATGAGTGTATAGAAGTGTGTGTGCTGACTCGGTGAAGAGATTAAATCAGGGGGAAACAAATTACATCTTGTAATTAAAAAATATAAAGACATCAAACGGTTTTGCCAAATCAGTTCTTATAGCTAACACTTCAGCTGGTTGTACGGGTCGTTACTGATCCCGACATTGAAATCAAAATGAGTGTCTTAGCATTTTATATTAATCATTCTAAACAGAACTTTTTGTTTGTCCATGTGCTTGCACTACTCGACTAACTCTGTCTAACATTAGCTAGCTACTCTGAGAAGTGTATTAACTAGCTGTGAGCTAACTCCCCCTAGCTAAGAGCTGACATGTACTACATTATCTTGATTATAGTTTGCGTTCTTATTGTGCAGGATTTTATTACATTACATTAGTAATAATACTAATGTCAGTAAAACCTCAAGAAGAATCAACTCCAAATTCTACCAAATTCTATTTTAAAATAACGCCATAATTTAAGTCAGACATATTACACACAAGCACATATTAGTGAGATGTGCGCAGTGCGTAGAAATGTAGCCATATTGTGTTTATTTGTTAATCTGTATTTAAGGTTATATTATTAATCAGGGTTGTCCGATTTCCAGTCTGATTAGCACAATCTGGCAACCTGTGCATCAACCTTTTCTGTCTGTTGCTCAAACCCTGAACACGGCTCGGTTTAACTCCTTCTTCACCTGGTCTCTTTTAGCTCTTGTTGCAGTTATCGGTTTTGACCAATAGGGACAATAATAACTGCATCTACAGTAAATGGGGTGATTGTGCAACATCTACTGTAAAAAGGCTAGCAAATAAATGCAAGATTAGATTATACCTGTGAAACAACACATAACCGTCAAGCAAAACTTTGTTAATATTCGCTAAATCACTATACAGCATTCAAAAATAGTTGTAAATTGAAACAAATATGCATGAAACACTCAGACAACGAGTGTATTTTTACACTTCCATCACGTATACAGTATATGAGAAAAGGTTGCGATTTCAGCATGTCGTCATGATGAGATTTCAGGGAAAGCTTTCTAAATGCATACAGGAGCAATGTGACTCCACTAAAAATACCACTATGATACGATATTTTCCAGCTTGACACAATTTTTGCCTGTTACATACACACACACACTTCAGCTGTGTCACGGTAAGGCCACCAACATTTCCTAGAAGATAAGTGCTGAGTCATACAGTACATTTATAAAAGTATTACAGTCACGTTACTGCCGAAACTCGGCTCAAACAGGAAACACGCCCTCTTCTTTTTCCATTAGTTTCTTTTTGGTAACACAGAACATTTTAAGGAACTTTATTTCGAGAAGAGGTCAAACATTTTCCACTCACAATAAGAAAATAATACATTCAGTGAGACACACGTGATGGCTAATTCATGAGAAAAAAATGCTGATCAGATAAATGAAACCATTTGCATATTTGGTCATGTGACATTGATGTTATAGGATATTTTATTTATAGGTCTTTATTACTAACAAGCTGCAGTCTAAAGCAGCTTCAAGTGTTTAACTTTTAATATAAATGTAAATATAGAAAGTGGCTTTCATTTCACAGCCGGAGGTCATGTGACTTAATATATTATGTCATGTGACATAATATATAATGCAAATATATATAGCACATACACAACTACCAGGAAAGCTATTGCTTGCATAATCACTGTTAATCACGTGGACACAAACCAATCACAGGAATCTGTGAGATGTATGTGGAAGAGGGCAGATAGCGCTTTTCTCTGTCCATCTTACACCGCTCTGGAAATCAGCATGAGCATCAGCAGAGCAAATGTAGGCAGCTGACTTTATGTGTCTCAGAGCTAGCAAATGTTAGTCTTCATGCTCTTGAGCAGGGAACTGTCAAATAATAAACAATTTATGGAGTAAACAATGAAGAAAAAAAAAGATATACTCTCTCTCTCTCTCTCTCTCTCTCTCTCTCTAAATATATATATATACAATACCGTTCAAAAGTTTGGTGTCACTTTCTAACTCCATGATGGTTTTATTTCTTTGAACAGTTGATATTGAGATGTTTCTGCTACTTCTGCTCTGTAAAGACTTCATAACGCCTCTAATCTGAGGTGATGTTAATTGGTCATTTTTTAGAATGTAGAAAATAAATCACTAAACAAAAACAAAGACATTTGCAAGTGACCCCAAACTTTTGAACGGTAGTGTGTATATATACAGTATATATAGGGTTTGTTTAGAGTATTTCACAAAAAATTCTGTTTTAAATACAAAAATAATAATTTTATTTTATTTATTTATTTATTTATTTATTTATTTATTTATTTATTTTGGACAGTTGTTTAAAATTTACTTCTGTGTTTATTTTTCTAATAAAATAAAATCAAATATGAGTTGCCCTACTGAACTAAGAGAACAGACACTAACATGTGTACATGAGCACTATAGCTGACTCGTTCACTACTTACACAAACACACACACACACACACACACACACACACATACAGTTCCACTCCCCCACTCTCTTTCCATGAAGAGTGGATAATCAAGAGTGTGGTGTAATTAGGGCATGCTTGTTATTTTAAGGTTTAGGGAACACAGTAATTACGCTCGCTCACTTTCACTCCCAGACCGAGACGGAGGGAGGGACAGAGAGATGAAGAGACACTGATTGGAGGCATTTTCATGTTAAAGCAAATATACATATGTTGCAGCAGCATAGTTCGCTACTTTACGACTGCATTAACTCATTCCTCATAACCATTTCTGCAAACTTTAAGTTTAAGTAAAACACAAACTCTTCTTTCCCTCATCATGAAAACTCATTCACAGCAGCTTCTGCATAGTTTTTTTTATCTGTATATAATAAATACAGATGTTTATATAATCATTAGCACTACAGTTCCATTAGACACCACTGTGTCCATACAAAGAAGTGTTTTTATATATATTAATACACATTTACATCACGGCATGCCAAATCCTGTGTGAATGAGATTTCTTCTTCAGTCTTTCCAGCTGTAACAGATTGATATTACAAATTACAGATTGATATTAACATTTTCATTAATACGGCACTGTTTCTATAATACCAGCTCATTCACAAGAAAATTTGCAACAGATGCATTATCTCAATTGATTTTACAAAATGTGTATATTGTGTAAAATTGTGTAAAATTGACATTCTACAGTACATAAGAAGGAGTCTCAGCGCTTTGTAACAGCCTTGGCATAATCGACTGTGCAGTTGGGCTGAGCTTAAAATGTTAGTCAAAGTTTTAGACAATGCATTTTCTTCACAAGGGGGCAAGAACTCAGGAGAAATAAGTTTTGTTCAGTGTTTTTCTTAGTTTTGAGCAAAAACTATGCAGTATTTAAGAGACTAGTCAAGCGGGCAGACTAACTAAAATTTAAACACAAAATTGCTGAGGTTTGTGTAAAGAAGGTTCCTGACTGTTTTTAACATGCAAATTCTTTTGACGTTGCGACATGCGAACATTACAAACGCATTTTGAATTTAACATTTTTTTTTCTTGGCTAGATATATGCTGTGTGATACTCTCTAAACTGTAGGCGAATAAACTTATCAACTCACTCAAAAGATAACATGGGCATGTTTACATTTAACATAACAAAAACAGCACAAACATAAATACGCACAATATAATCAATATAATCATATATCTCCATGCTGCTATTTGCATTTGCACTTTACATCACGTTTATTTATTGCACTCAATTCACTTCAACCACCATACTGCATTTTCCTGTGACACTGTAATATTTAAGTGGTAATCCGCAACACTCCAAATGTACCATGTTATGTTTAATGTCTCACTGTCATAACCTGTGTGCACCCGTTACTTGTTGTGTCCGTTTGTTACATGTAAGTTATTTACACTAACTTTTTTTTTTTTTAATATATATATCCTTTTGTGCACATCTGGAGTCTGAAGAACGGAATTTTGATCCGATGTGTAAATTCTGTTTGCATGGTCGTATTGACAATAAAGTTGACTTTGACTTTGAACAGAGGTTGGCTGTTAGTTGGACGACGCCTACATATTTCAGTTGTCAAAAGCAAGCTTACTTCGCTTTATCTTAGCTAAAACACTAAGGTGAGTAAGATATGTTATATTATAATACATTGCATCTTGCCTACATTTTTTGTGGTAAGTTAAACTACAAAAATTCCACTTAGCTGGTTAGCTAAAGTGCAGACAGCTAGGGGTTTAACACCTGCCAATCAAATCAGCCTTGCCCTTAATTATGAATCATGAATAGAAACTCTAGCAATGGAGACCAATTTTTTTTTGTACCAGGCAGTAAACGTTTTTATTTGTGTTGTACAGTTGGACATTTTAACATGGAGGTCTATGTGGATTGACTCATTTTTGGAGCCTAGTGGACATTTAAGGTATTACATGTTTTGGCACTTCCACACTGGACTTGTTTTTTTTTTTTTTAGAACTGGAGGTTGTCCCTAATATGCATTTCTAACTAATGAGGAAAAAACACTAATCTCATGCAAATATTTTTGCCAAATTACAGCATCAATCCCTTCAACCCCTTACTCCACCCTGTCTTTTTTTCCGACTAGGTAGATGTGTGTGTATTGTGTGAACGCCGACACTGGAGACTCCTTCCGCAAATTTTAAAAGTCACCAGATTAACAATCACATCTTGTTTTTTAAATTAATTGTATTATTAGGTTTAGCTTCCATGGTACAACCCTCTTGTTAATGGACTGTTATTACAGAAATCATAATGTATTAGAATGAGTGCTTTAATATAACCTAGTAATTAGGAGCTGCATTATTGTTAGAGCTGCTGTTATAGAAAATTAATCAACACCTTCTGAACAATCGGGTTTAAGAATTCAATAACTCTGTCATATAAATCATCAGAAAAGATGATAATGTTTGTGTGTTTGCGAGAGTGAGAGAGAAGGGGGGGGGGGGTTAGACAGGTGGATGGATATTAAATGACAGTGTGAACAGAATGGAAGGGTTATTCACGCGGATGTCACCTTTCATAAACACAGCCATAAAAATGACTGACCTGCCAGATGCAGTCACAAATCAAAGCTGTGACCTTGTTTGCTTGACGCTACATAGACACGGCACTCACACACACACACACTTTACATCTATTTTATGCACAACCAGGCATCCAATGCCAGACAGTGTTTCCATGTATCTCATATATCACCAATTCTAAGAAAAAGGATGCACACGAAATCAAGACTCCATCTAGACAATAATCTCAGCTTCTCCTTAAATGCTTCTTTATCTTCCCGGTTTGTTTGCACCAATTTGCAATGTTCTAGCAACATCCAGTAATTTCCATAACCGTAGCTGTCCTCCGCTGCATGTCAGTTACTGATTTGCAAAGATTCGTCCTAGAGCAAGCCGGTCACGGCTTCGCTTCATTCTGCACAAAACACCTATCTGAGAAATACGAAGACACATCTGTGTCACTGTGGATCCGTAATCATTAAAGGCACGGACAGTTATAAACGGGCTGAGAGAAAGAGAAATTGTAATGTACCACAGAAGCGGTGCAAAATCAGGAAAATATCATTTAAAATTCTTTGAAGATACAATAGATCTATGATCTGTGTTACTAACCAGTCAGCAAAAACGTTGCATTTAAAAATAAACGTAAAAACAGAGAAAATACGATAAAAATGTAAACACTAATAATATTACTACTAATATCATCATTGAAGTCAATTTTAACAGGTTAGGTAACCCCGCCCACATTTGTATATTAAGAATAATTCTGTCTACATTTGTAGTTAACCCACATTTTCAGGCAACATCTTAGAGATAGGAATAAGTCTGGTACAAATAAGACTTATAGGTAACATATTTAGAGATAAAAATGTCTGTCTTACAGGTAATCCCGTCCACATTTACAAGTAGAAATAAGTTTGTCTACATTTATTGGCAACCCCGCCCACATTTTCAGGTAAGACTAAATCTGCCTACATTTATATGCAACTCCGCCCACATTTACAATTAGGAATAAGTCTCTCTACATTTAAAGATAACCCTGCCCACATTTACAGGTAAACATGTATGTCTACACTTACAGGTAACCCCGCCCACATTTACACGTAGGAATAAGTTTGCCTACATTTACAGGTAACCCCGCCCACATTTTCAGATAAGACTAACTCTGCCTACATTTATATGTAACCCCGCCCACATTCAGAAGTAGGAATAAGTCTCTCTAAATTTATAGGTCACCCCGCCCACATTTACAGGTAAAAATGTCTGTCTACACTCACAGATTACCCCGCCCACATTTACAAGTAACAATGTCTGTCTACACTTACAGGTAACCGCTCCTAAATTTACAGAGAAGAATATGTCTCTCTACATTTATTGGTAACCCCATCCAGATTTACAGTTAAAAATAAGTCTGCCTACATTTTATGGTAAGCATGCCAACATTAGACAAGTAGTGGACTTCCCACATTTGCACGTACACCTACCTACATTTGTAGTTAAGCAAAGGCCAGCCTACATTTAAAGACAAGTGTAGACCCACCAAGGATTACAAGTAAACCGGCCCACATTTATTGACTAAATGTATCCCTACCCAGATTAATAGGTAAGCTGCTCTCCGGCTGTGTAATGTTCAAGGACTCACAGTCTGAAAGCTGGTTTGGAGTAAATGTTTTAGTCTGGAAAGACCTCACACATGGCTGCCATAGCTGTGTCCATGCTTCACACCATTTCAGAATGGACTGCAGGAGTTTCTAAAGGAAGGAGTTAACATAAGCTAAGCCATAAATTGGTCAAAATGCTAACAGTTAAATAATTCCAAAACAGGAGAAAAGGAATAAAGAATAAATTGACTATTCTCTCCAGCGCTCCGTTGTAACAAACAGCTCCCGGAACAAATGAAATGTGGCTTTTTTATCGATGCTAACTCTGCAAGACTTGTTTCCTCCGAGCCGAGAGCATAAATATGAAACCTGCTTATCTCCAGCTGAAAACGAACACATCCTGCATTCATCGCCAGTGGCAACACAACTCAAGTACAAGGTGGAAATATCAGAGGCAACCCCATGATTTATTCATATTGGAGATCAATAATGCCACAAGCAGATCATTCCTGCATTCCCCTCGTCTCCTGTGGATGTCATCAATCTTAGCTGACCAGCAGCGTTTGTATATTGCGTTTCTGGCTAAAGAAAGAAAGAAGGCAACAAAAAAGGATCTTGGGATTGACTCACCTTAAGTTAGTGTTTACGAGGTGGGCTTTAGACCTAGAGAGAATGTGATATGGAACTACCTGCTTTTAACCCAGAATGCAATGCTAGATTCGGGTAGAAATTGTGTTTTGATGTTTGGTACTGAATTTTTTCACTGTGATTGAAAAGAAGAAGAAGAAGAAGCAGAAAAAATATGTTTATATAAACATCGGTTTGATTGATACTGTGTCTTCAAGCATTTATGTACTTCTCCCCATCTCTAACGTACGTGTGAAATAAATATATGCCGAATGGATGCATGCATGGTGTCATTGTGCTTACTATGGCACTGCCAAATTCCGTGTACGCACACACACAAACACACACACCCACACACACACACACACACACAAGTATATACAGTCCCTCCTGTGGAGTAATGTGTTAGCTGAAATGTCAATCAAGCCCAGGAGGCCACCTGCTGCAGACTGTCTAATGTGTCATTCCAGACATTTACATAAAACAATAATAATATTCGCTCATTATACTGGCCCGTGTGTATGTGTGTGTGTGTGTGTGTGTGTGTGTGCATGTGTGTATGGATGCGCATGTCACTGAGTGCTGGATTGACGAAGAGGAACGAAGAGGAAACAGACTGAGACGGAGACAGTGTGTATGCATTTGGTGTCACTGTGTGTGTGTGTGTGTGTGTGTGTATGTACAGTATGCTGTAAGGTCATACAAGAGCAGGCAAGTTATTAGTGCAGAACTCAGCTGTATACACCTACACACACACACACACACACATACACACACACACCAATGTTAAATTACCACAGTATGTAGTCTGGTGAAAATAAAAGTGGCATTATGATTGACATGACTGAATTTAATAACCATAAATTTAACAGCACACAATCACATTTCTGACTAAATCAAAAAATATACAATGTATTTGCTTGGATGTGAATCAGCCAGTGTGTGTGATATTGATTGTGATTTATGGTTTAAAAAATAAGGATTAACGGTGTAATCTCACACAATAAAAGACAGGAAAATGAGCCCTTTCGTTCCATTCCAGGTTTAAGGAGATTAGGAGACGGTGTGAAGTCGGGAGCTGTTCACTAGCAGTGCCGATTTTGAATCACATCAGCATGAACTGTCTGTCTGTTATCATTAATAAAAAAGGTGTCTTATTTGGCGCTGGCTTTAAAGAGAAAAACGTCAGATATTACCTCTATTCAGGAGATGAAATGATAGCGTGATCTAAGAACAGCTTTTATCCAGGCTGGGAAATCCAAGTATAGTGCGCGTGACCTGAGGGCTAAGGGCAAGCCTGGGTTAGCGCTGCTCTGCTGATTACGCTGTGAGCTGAACATGTTTCTCAATATCATTATAGGACAGTGGTAGCTCAGAGGGCTAAGGCACTGAGTTACTGATCGGAAGAGCGGCGGTTCGATCCCCAGCTCCACCAGGTTGCCACTGTTGGGCCCTTGAGCAAGGCCCTTAACCCTAACTGCTCCAGGGCCGCTGTATCATGGCTGACCCTGCGCTCTGACCCGAGTTACGCTGGGATATGCGAAGAAGGAATTTCACTGTGCTGTAATGTATATTTGACAAATAAAGGCTTAACTTAACTTAAAGGACACAAGGATGAAAAGCATGCTGCAGACATGCTGCTATGTTAGGAAGTTGTCAATGACAGAAGAGTGTGATGGAACAGAGTTAATATGCTACCACAATTAAATTATCTATTCTTCTTAGACTGTACCAATTTGATTATTACACTATTTTGTTATGTCCAAAAATCCATTTCTAGTTATGAAATGTACACGCAACCAGCTTCTTCCTGGTATCACTTCAGATATAGTCGCTATAAATAGTCGCTTTTATCCTAAATAATCTTTTATCCTATTCATTAAAGGTAAGGTACAAGAATACAAGAACAAGAAACAGCAAGATATCCCTCAGGTCATCTTTTGAAGGTTTTTAAAACTCAAGATTCCTTAATTAAATCTTCGAGGGAAAAAAATGTTACTAATTACTTGGTCAAGGCTCCTTAAAAGCAGGTTTAGTTAGTCCGAGGCTTGAAATTCATCCTGAAGATACCTGGGGTTTTAACATTTTTTACTGCTTTATTGGGTTTTGAGGACATCCCTTTAGACCTCCAAGTCTGTCCTGCTGTGATATCTGTGCCTGCTCTCTGTTAATTTAGCTGGAGATATAATTATAACTGTAGATATAATTATAATTATATATTATATTTTAATTATACTATTATTACCTAAAGATTATTTTCTTTGTGAAGTAAAACCACATTTTTCCCACCCATGACTTAAATTATGAAGCATTTCTGAGAAAGCCAATTAACACCTTCTGACGAACAGATATGAGAATGCAACAGATCTGTGGTACATACGCTGGGGCAGTGGCATAGTCGTTAGTGCTGTGGCCTTGCACCTCCAGGGTCGTGGGTTAGAGTCATGCTTCTGCATGTTATCCCTGTGATTTTCTCCAGGTACTCCAGTTTCCTCCCACAACCCAAATGCAGATTAGACTAACTGGTGTCTTCAAAATTTCCAGTAGTGTGCTTGTGCCCTGTGACCCATGATCTACACTGTCTAGTGCCCTGAGTCCCCTATGATAGCCTCCAGGCCTCCTGTACCCCCGTCCTGTACCCTGTACAGGATAAGTGGTATACAGAATGAGCAAGTGAGAGTTTTGTTTACTTTTTTTTCCAAGCCTTTTCCCTGTTGTCTATAGCGAACAGACTTGTGTGATCGCTTCAGCCTGCCTACAAATTCTTACAAAATAAGGATCCATAGCCGACAGCTGTCTACTGATACCTTCCAAATGGGACAGGCTTCATCTCAGCGATAAAGAAAAGAAAAAGGTAAAAAAGAAAGACAAACACACCCCAGGCTGTCTCGGCCTGAGGAGAATGCTGAATGAGTATTCAACATGTATCGAGAACTGTGCTTTATCCTCTACTATATACGCTACAACTGTAAACATAGACCAAAAACTAGAAAGTAGTATGATGGAATATATCGCCGATGACAGATCCGAACTCGACTGAAGACCATTATTTCCAGGCTAGTAAACACACTGTGGCAGAGTGAAGGTGGTGTTTCTCCTCATGGCTCCTCATTACGGCGGTTTAAAGTGTGACTCCCACTGACACCTTACACTGTTACTGAACACATCACAGCAGGTGGGCCTGTTCCAATCTCATCCTGTCACACACTCCCTCACGTCTCTCTCTGCTGCTCAACTGTTGCTCCATTACCAACCCTTCTGTCCGTCCGTTTTACTCTGAAAAAGCCAACCTGCCTGTGAACTGCCTGTTTTTGTTTACCATAATTGTACCCATGATAAGAGGATGAAATCGAGCGTACACATCCATGAAGGGATTGCAATACACATTTTTTGGGATGGAATTACTTTTGTACAGGTGCAAACTGTGGTTCAAAATCTGACGTGACGTGGTAGAAAATGGTTGACCGTGTGGCTTTCAAAAACGAAGAAAAAGGTTCAAAAGTGCAGCTTATAAAATGCCATTAGTTGACAAATGGGTTTTAAAAAATGGGTTTGCACAGATTAGGGCACTTGGTATAAAAGTGTACTAGAATTGAACTGTATTGGCTGTATTGCGGTTGATTGTAGCTTTAATAACATTTCGAAAAATGAAACAAAGTCCTGTCTGATTTGTTCAATTACTTTGGTGTAAGCAAAATTAAAGTCCAGTGTTCCTTAAGATGCAAGCATTATGAGCAGGGTTGCCAGACCTGCATGACAAAATTAAATCTCAGGATGAATCTATTCTAAATCCCTAAATGCAAAGAATTAAATTTAGATGGGCTCCAGTTGTAGCTTCTTAACTTACAGGCTCTCTTTTGTGACTTTATTTCCATTCAGATGGTGTTTTTTCCTCCGTCCTCTCTAAGAAACAGTACAGACCAAATTATGTACTTTTTTCACCAAACTCAGTGATCGTTTCAGTCCTTTAGGCATAAGTGATGTTCTGTTCCCTCAGGTTAAAAAACAATTAAAATTACTTTGGCGGCTGTTAACTGCTGCATTCAGTCTTGTTGCGTGCATATCTGTTACCCTCCTCAGATATTAAACCCTTCCTAAATCGAGAATTGAAAAGGGCATGCTTCTTGTGTATT
>JAQQZS010000015.1:1271194-1283024 GCA_030068045.1 Platyallabes tihoni | reverse complement strand
CCCCCGCGACCCTGATCACAGGATAAAGCGGTATAGAAGATGAATGAATGAATATTACTAAATTTACAAGTTGATTAAAAATAAATAAATAAACCATTAAGGGTGATGCACTAAAAAGAGATAATTAAAATAAAGTCCATGTACAAATACTGTACATTGAAATATGTTAAGATATCAACAATGTTTGGAAATCTAAAATAAATAAATGAATAATTAAATAAATAACAAACTACTAGTAAATTAATCTAAAACATACACAGTAGAAGCATACAAAACAAAAACAACAAAATATGAAATTTGCAATAAACAGCACCCCAAAAAAATGAGACTACTTTTTTTTTTAAAGAATCAATAAAACAACTAAACAAACAAAAAACACAGAAATACTAAATAAAAAACTCAGCTACATATGTAAAGAAAGTGGCACAAAAATGCACTCTATCAAAAGAGACACAAACTTAATGTATTATAACACAAAGAAACGAACTTGAAAGACAAAATGTCTTGTATTACACCAAGTATGTGCAACCAGAGACACACACACACACACACACACACACATTATAAACAAACAGCATCTCACATTACTACATCTACACACACATCAATACTTAACATACAGCTGTAAACACACGCACACACACACACACACACACACATACACACACACACACACAAACACACATACACATAAGTCATTACTGTTATCTACTTATTAACACTGAGATCGTTACACTTTTCTCGGAAGCCGGCACTCAACTGCAAGCTTCCCATTAGCATTACCCAGAATCCCCTGCAGCTCGCTGGAGTCCATTACGAACAACGCGTGGCTCTAAAAGGCCTGCGAGAGTAAAACGTTTATCCGTGACGAGTACTTAATAAAGTGACGAGCCGAGGGAGGAAGAGAGATCGTCATCATTTTGTTTTACTTTGTGTTAGCATGTTTTGTTTAGCTAAGAATCTGTCTCTCTCTTTCTCTCTCTCTCTCTCTCTCTCTCGCTTTTTTTTTTTTCTTCATAGAAAGCTTCTCAGTCGTCCTAATTAGCTCGGGGTGAGCGCTGCCCGGCTCGGAGGATAAATATTAGCTGTGTTGTTTGTAAATAGGTGATGTATGGCGCCCATATCCTGCTGTGATGAATGCTTTTTAAAAAATTTCCTCTTTTATCAATTGGCTAACAAACTCATGTATCACTGCCACCTCCGTCCGCGGGCCACATAAATTAGACAAGTCACTTCTATCTGCGCGTTCTTGTTTTAAACATCCACTCGCTCTCTTTCCTTTTTTCTACTTACTTTCTTTCCCCCTTCATTTTTCCATCCCTTTGCCTAGCTTTCTGTTGCTGCAGCATTTTTAAATATTACCACCATCTATCGCTGGGTATTTTGAGGAAACATTATGTCAATAGACACTCTCTCCATCTTGCAACTCTGAGTGAAGTTTACCAGTACACTCATGTCAACTCCAGTCATCAGAAGTGTTTCACTTATTAAGATATGTGAGATAAGTTAAGATAAACTTCTAAAAGGAATTCGTCTCATCCTCTTCTACTTTTCAGCAACATTTGTCCATCCTCAAGTGTCTTGAAATTAATGACACGATCATGGTCACGGTTTGCTCCCTACCTTGAAGGTCAGTCATATCAGGTCATATGTCACATGTTAGCTAATGTTTATTCCTCATATCCATGCATGCAGACTCTACACTGGTGTCCCACAAGGCTCAGTTCTTGGTTCTTGTCTGTTCTTCCTCCATATTCAATCTCTTGTTTAGGTCATGTCCTCATATGGGTTTTCATCCCACTGCTTTCTGATGATACTCAACTCATTTTCTGTATGACTGAACTACAGTTCATCCCAGGTGATTCTTCTCCTGTTTGGGTCTCAATGTTGCTCACTGCACAGGGTAACCATGGACAATCGTCTGCCTACAAAGCCAAAAACAGACCAGCACTGACCAGACTTAAAGCACTTACCAGACTCTGCACCATCCTATCTCTGATCTTCTAGGACTGCTCCACTGGAACAACCATCTTTCAGAGTAGACCAAAGGAAGGCAAAGGTCAAGGCTCATTCATAGATAAAGCTGAGCCAAAATTGTGCCATAAGGTACTGGCACTGCTGGGTACATCCTGTGCAGGATCTCAGGAAGTTAAGGTTAACCCAGGCTCTGCATCATAGTTCCTACAATAAATGAGATGTTATAGGAACATGATCTTTGGATCATCTGGTGACAACAATATTGTATTGCTTCCATCTGGAAGGAATAGAGCTGGTTTCCAGGAATGTTTTCAGGAAGATCTGAAACCAGTCCATGGTGTTACAGTTCATATATTTCAGGAACTCATGAAGTATGAATGTGTTTAGGAATTTTTGAAGGCTTTGGTGGCTACTGCTAGTTTGTAAAAGGGGTGGATCATTCATCATTCATAGCATTGACTTGTCAAGTGAAAGCCTCCACATACAATTGTTGTCCATAACTGAGTTTTAACTGAAACTGAGTTGACTGAAACTGGCCAGGGTTTAGCTGGACTGCTTCTGCTGAACAGATGTTTGTGAGTGTTCCATGTGGTTGAGCTACATTAGGTGAAATGCATATTACTGACTTCTTCCATTTCTGTTTTACCTGAATTGACTTAGAAGGTCCAGGATCTGATCACCAAGCTTGGAGGAAAGTTGGTTGGTATTGTTGGTGTTCTTATACAGGTATGCTTTGTAGAGCTAATCACAATCTTTGTCTTAGCAAGGGGCAAATTAGAACTTTCTGAATGGTGGATCGTGGAGCAAAAGGCTGAGCAGGCTTCAGTCATGCTGGAAGAAGAATCTAGAGTGAGCTTTCAGATAAAAAAAAAAAGGAATTAGATGTGAGCTTGCACGTGAATTCAGCAAAGATGGAAGTTTCATCATCTTTTGCACAACTGGTGGGGTACCTAGTGGAAACCAGTCTTAAGGCAATGGTTTCTGATGTTCTTGGACTCAAAAGATAGGTCTGGGCAAGTTCAAGAGTCATGTCTATCAGGATATAAGTTACAAGTATCCCTGTTGTTGAAGAGCAGGTGGAGGGTTTGAGCTTTATCCCAGGTTTTCATGCCAAGACCATTCTGGTATGTGTTAGAGTAGGTCCAACCCCAGGGCAGGCTGTAGACTCTGTTAAAGGACAGAACTTCTGTAATTTACTGCTGATTGCTGTGCAGCACATTGAAGAATGTTAGCTTGAATGCCTTGGCATTGGTATTTGTGGTGATGCCATGCCTCTTGCAGGTTCAGAAACTGACACGCTCAAAGCGTTACAGTTGGAGATGGCCTTCAGAGTGAGAGTTTTTGTTCTGATTTCAGATACTGTGTGTGTGTGTGTGTGTGTGTGTGTGTGTGTGTGTGTGTGTGTGTGTGTGAGAGCGAGCAGTCGGAGGTAAATACGCGAGAGACAGCCCATTAGTTTTGGGCCGGTGGTGATGCATGGTCTTGCAGTGAGCAGCGCATTTTTCCGAGAGCCAGTGAGTAATGCCCGACTCACCGCTGTCCACTCTGCACTCCGCTATTTTTATTATCCGTCTCTTCCTATCGCTCTCTCTCTCCTCTTTCTTTCTTTCAAACAGGTTTCATTTTTCTTATTCCACTCACACAAACAAATGATGAGCAGAGGAGAGGACATGAACAGAGCAAATCTCTCTTCTCATCCTTCCAGTTTTCTCTTTCACTGTTCACTTGCATTTCCTCTGTTCCGTCATCTCTCACACTCGGCCTGTTTATCTACACCTGTATCAGTCCCTCTTTCTCCAACCTCTTTTGCTTTTATTCTCTCTCTCTCTCTCTCTCTCTCTCTAATCTCTGGAGAATATCATGAGATACTAAGTGTTATCCATTTAGCTAATGTTTATTCCTCTCTTTCACTTTCGATCGGATTTTCTTTTTCCACTCCCTTTAGTTTTGTTTTCTTTTTGCTTCTCCGCCTCTCAATCTATTTTAGTTTTCTTTATCATCTTTTCTTTATGTTTGTTACATTATCTTTCTAAAGATGAACATCTGGGAGAGTTTCTTTACTTTCTTTTCCTGCAATCCTATTTTCTTTCTTTCTTCGTTTCTTTTCCATTTAAATTTTTAGTTTATCTAGCATATTTTACCTGTTCCCTTCCTTCCTTTCCCCTTTCCTCACTCATTTATATATATATATCTATCAAATTTTCCCATTTTACTGTTTCTCTTTCTTTCTTTCTTTCTTTCTTTCTTTCTTTTCCATTCTCTCAGTGAGACATACATGGAATAAACAAATAAGGGATGAAAACAGATGAGAAAGTCAGACACATGGATGGATAAGTGGAGAGACAGATGATGGTGTAAGACAGATGAGGACAGGTAAGAGGTGAGAGATGAAGGGATGAGACAGATGAGAAGGTGAGACACATGCAGGAATGAGAGATATCGGGAGAGACGGATGAAAAGGTGAGACAAGTAAGGGGGTGAGACAGATGAAAGGATTAAACAGATGAAGAGGTGAGACATGCAGGAATGAGACAGATGAGGGGTGAGACAGGTAAGGTGGTGAGACAGTATCAGCTCTCTTCATTCCCCTCACATCACTCTCCATCTCTCTCTCATCCTTCTCCTGCTTAAACCCTGTCTCTTTCGCTTTCACTCCATCTAGGTCAATGTAGGTCAGTTTTCATGAAGTAAGGAAACCCACCAAGCCCATGGAGACCATAGAGGTGCAAGGCAGCAGTGCTAACCACTAACCATGCCGGTTAGTATATATAAATATATATATAATGGTATATCTGTAGATGATTCCACAGATTTCACTTTGAACTTTTTCGAGTCCTGCTTTCTGGTTTGTTGCTCCCTGAATCTCTCACCTGTAGACAGATTCATCTCGTTGTTCTCTCTTCCTCACATCTCTCCCTTCACACCCCTTTTAGACAAACCCCCCCCCAACCCCCCCTCCCCTTCCCGACAGCGGCGGTCTGGTGCACTAGCAGCGATCCATCTCTGTCAGAAAGCTAAAATGATAATGCCAATTAAACCAGAGGAGTAATTTTTTGGCCCCGGGTTCTCTCAGAAGACCTCGCCGTGGAACAGGAATGAAAAGACAGACCTCAGGAGAACAAGGAGGAGGAGGAGGAGGAGCAGAAATGGCAGAACGTGAAAGCCAGAGGGGATGACTTCTGTAAGGTAACACTTTTTGACGGGACAGTGATGAAGTCTTGGCATTAACTGCGTTAGAATTTGAGCTGCTGTTGGCACGTTGAAGTGATGCTTTAGTCTTTAAAAAATCTTATCTTAGTCATTTATCATAATAACATGAGAGAAATGTTGATATTTCTGATGCTATCATCTTGTTTTTCACAGCCGTTCTGCAATTACGTTCTGGAAATAAAACCTACTGCTAGCTTAATCATTATCCTCAATTTTGTTTACTTATTTGCTGGTTTGTTGCCTAGCAACAGTGTTTCCGATACTCTGTCCACATGGGCGATGACCAGACTTCTCACTGAATATCGCAACATCACATTTGTATAGAAAATATTATAAGTGATGCAAATTTTATTCCGCTGCTTGCCCCACCCACTTCACATCAATTTGCTTGTTGTCATCTTTTCACTTTTCAGCTTCACTTCCCTCGCGCTCTTTCCAAGCGGTCAGAGGTTGGAAGCGGTCAGAGGTGAACACACTGCTGGCCCGCTTCGATTTCCTTTAGATCAAGAAGCATTAGGAATCATTAGGAACCATGAGGAGCTAAGAACAGTCTGAGAAGGCTCCATCTGTAGGAATTAAGGATGCACTAATACATCACTGCACTTTTAAGATGTTAAAAGTCTCCTTCAGTATTCTCTCTGAGGGAACGTATTACGTAAATACCCTACAACAAACTGATGCACCTGGAGCGGGTGCCAATCCATCTCAGGGCACACATGGCAATTTGGGAATTCCAAACAGCATAATCTGCATTTCTTTGGACTATGAAGAGGAAATCGGTGTGCCTGGAGGAAACCCACCAAAGAACAGGAAGAACATTCAAACTCCATTAAAGTGGGTAAGTTTTCAATACAAAAAAAAAAAAGTTTAACACTTTTCTCTTAGGTTCTTTGGGCATTCTGTGGATAATTAAGGGTTCTTAGCCTACTTCTGGGTTCTGCTTAAAAATCATTCTCATAATGAGACACTTTGGTCAAGGTTTAATCCATTGACTGTATGCAGGGATAACTAAACTCAACCTTTGAGGCTGGAGTTTTAATTTTAAAGTCGAAAGCATTGTAAAGAACTCTAAAGACCCTTATTATCCAGTGAAACATTGAGTACAATATTTCCTACAGAGGGCTCATTAAGGATTCCCGGGTTAATTAAAGGTATTTAGAGGGTTCTAGAAGTATGGGACAGCTGAAGAAGCCTCAGTGGTATTCATGAGTTTTATTCTTTACCACCAAACTATGAAAAAGTGCCTGTTTGTGTCCTCAAGACTGGTGATATCTATAAGAATCGGTGTATTGGTGGACCTACTAAAGGATCAGTCTTTTCTGCAAAGTATAAAAGGAGATATTTTTTGCAAAATCATAGCAGTAGGCAGTTCTGAGATTAGACAGTATTAGAACTGAGCAATTTTCACAAGCAGTTTCTTTAGTTTAAAAAGTCTATAGTCAAGAAACTACAAAAAGAGCTGATAATCGAAGTTGAAACTATTCTGGTCCATTCATTCGTCAATGATACGTGCGTAAGATTTGGCTTACTTAAAGTGTTGCTCAAAGGTTCTTCAAACTACCACCACGTCCCGACGCCAACGAGTCACCAAACGCCGCCCCCTTCCCCCCCTCCGGCCCGGAGTCACAGCTTAACAAACAATCCTTGTAAATTTGATTTATGCTGGCGTCGAGGCTTTGTGTGTAATCTCCCTCCTCACCACTTTGGAACAATAACAACAACAATAACAATAATAAAAGCGGCCCATCGATCCTGGCTTGCCCGGCCCTTCGCCAAAATCCATAATTAGACTCTTTTGTTGGCCCCGTTGTTGTTGTTGAAAATCTAATTATGAAAGATGAAACACAGCCTTCAATGAGATTGCTGTAAAATAGCATAATTAATATGGGGATTTATTATTAGTTTTTTTTTTGCAAAAGAGAGAGAGCGCGAGAATAATTCTGTTTTTATGGCGGCCCACGCGCTGCCAGTGAAATTAATTAAGTGTGCCAGGATTTATGAGAGAGGCGGCGAAATGAAAAGAATTAATCGGAGGCTGAAGATGGATGGGGCGCTGGAAAATTATGACGCCCGATGAGAAATAACCGCTTTAGGGGCGAAAATCAGGAGGGGAGGGGAGCGCTGACGCAATTACCCATCATGCACCAACAGCTGGCCTACACCTAGAATTGGCTAATTTCTTTGGCTGGGTCTCTTCCTTATCAATATACAGCCCACCATCGCTCCGGTATCATCAAACACTCCCAGATAAGGGACTTGTTTTGCGATTAAAGTGTCATTAATTGTGTTCAAGGATGGAGTCCGTCTCCGGCTCCATCCCTCCTCATCACTGACAGCTAACGACTCTTTTCCCTCCATCGTCGTCACTTAATGGAGACAAATATGAGAACAGGCCAAGCATCATTTAATTAAACTTGCATCACGCTGATCATCTCTAAGTCTTTACTCGGTGTAGGGCATGTTAGTAGCTTGTAATCTGTCTCCATAGATGTGTGTTTCTCTGAGACACTTAAGCGAAGTTTAACGCACACAAACATCGCACTACTTCCTAATGAATTGTCATAATGCACCATTAAGCAAGAATTTTCTGTAATTAAGAGACTTGTTCTGATGATTTTTTTTCCTTTTTCCAGTCCCAGAAGTGGGAGGACGTCTGTAATCGTCTGTAATCATCTGTAACTGCACCAAGTCGACATGTTTGGCAGCAGAAAAATTGTTCCTGACCTCCCCTCCTCCTCCTCCTCTTCTACTCATCCTCCTCTTCTTGTCCCAAAGGATTAGCCTTAGCCATGAACCCGTAGCAGATTATTAAGCCCTTTAGCCGTCTCTGCTCTGGCGCTGATGCGAGCTCTGCGATGGCTCTAATGGACGACTAATTGGTTGACTCCTCTGTCCTGGTCGTCCAGCGCCACAGAGTCTGAGAGAGTGAAGAGACGCGGGCCGGTGTGCGCGTGTTTGAGGGAGTTGGAATGGAAGTAATTAGCCATCCTACCCTACACACTCGACAAGATAAATGAAGTCTCGTTGGCCGTCCGGTTCCAGGACAGTTGATTGGGCAGGTACGCCGGGAGCATCTCGGTCCTCTGGAGCGTATCCAGGGCTGGTAATTATCGCTCGCTGCGTGTCTGTGTAAACCCGTACTCCTCCCACTTAGAAGGTGCCTTTAGGTACAAATTGGCTTCTATTGTCAGGCTTGTAGAGTGATTATGAAATATTGTTTAATTTGCCGGGCGGCGGAGTCAGAGGGGGGCTGATTTTGATGAATCGAGCGTTTTTATTTCATCATCCGTTTATTGTCTTGCGCAGCAAGAGCCGTCCAGGGTTCGGCGTTCAGGGAGCGTGTGGGACGACCGAGATGAGCACGGGCCGTGTTTCAAACATGCCTCACCAATCACCGGCGAGCGTTTTAAAATAAACCTCACCAATCACGGCTCCTGATTGTCCTCGGAGGCCTCGGCGTGGGACAGCTGCATTAATAATGAGTCAAACACCTGAAATTTTTTGTGCAACGTGGCAAGAACAGAACGAGAGGAAGTGGGACTCTGGGAAAAAGAAAGTAAGATAAATGAAGGCGAAGGAAAAGGACAAATAAAGAAGAAGAAGTTACAAAGCAATACTAAAGTGATATATATATAACACATAGTATGTGGTGCTGTTATTGTAAACTAATCAGTGATTGGGTTGGGGGGCGGGGGTAAAGCAGAGGTGCTGTTACTACCTCAAAATTGTTGCTTTATTTTCACTATTATTAAAACAGCACATCCGGAAATGTTTTATTCCTTTTATACCACAGACGACATCATTATCGATTTATAGTTTTATTCAGCGTTGTGTCCCATCAAACAAATCCATCTTGTCCTGTAACAGAGAACTCCTCTGTCCTGAAGATGTCAGATAACAAACAGCTCTACCTCTGGCCCTGGAGACTCCTGCGTTTCATGTTACAAAAACACATTTATCTTTACAGAAAACTTACCCATATAAGTGATTTATTTTTTAATCTGTGCATATGGAGAATCCTCTGTGCAGGTCCCTGTGAACAAGTTGTTGCTATGGAAACGATAACATATTAAAACATGTGCATTAATACATCTTGACCAATCAGAATCGAGCAGTGCGATTGGTAAAAAACGAACATAATAAAATAACATGTGTAAAACATGCACACAGGAAGCTGCAGCTCGCACCTGCGTGAGACGGCTTGAGACGCTCTAATTGATTTAGCGCTTATTGACAGAGACGCAGAAAAGCCATCACACCGTCATGACTCCGATTGAGTTAAACATCTTTTATGGGCCGGGATCGATAGAGTGAGAGCGATTGGGGCTATAGGGGGGTAAATATATAGAGATATAGAGATATATATCCACAGAGTGTTATGATCCTGTATGTAGACACGCAAGATGTGTCTCCTGGTCCCCCGCTTGCCCGAAACAGAATACAGTGCCACGTTGTGATTCACGTAAATCAGTGCTTTTAAAGTATTTAGACACGGCTTGTAATAAACAAGTAGTGGGGTTGGTTTTTTATTCAGAAAACTACTGACACTGGAGACTCCTTCCAAACATGTGACTTTAGCATGGTCCAACAGAAATCTATTTCCTTTTTAACTAACACACTTTGTAAGCTAGGTGTGTGTGTGTGCAGTGTTGGTCGCTTAGGCCTTAGTGAATGAGAAACAATAACAATGTTTTAACATGTTTTCAATGTAAAGAACCTCATCATTATTTAAAGCTATAAATGAGCTTTTAAGGGTTAAAACTCAGGCTCAGAGACCATCAGCGGCTCTTTGGCAAGTCTTAGGGTTTGAGTGCACAACCTTTGTATCATTAAGACAGAACTTTGACCACCACTACACATCTCAACTTCCAATCAATGACACGTGTGTCAGTGCCAACCAATCAACTGTCCAGGTGAGATCACCAACCAGCCAATAAACCTGGATCTATCAAAACGTCCTCTCAGGACAACAAGATACGCATATAATGGTGTCATTAGGCCGTCTGCTTAAGAATTAATCACCGCTAACTCGATCAGCGTCATGCGCTAACCATCTTTAATGAACTCCCCGATCTTTGCTGATTGGTTTACGAGGACGAGTCCAATCACCGCTCCCGGTCTAACCACAGGCCCTCGCATGACATCATCGTGATGCAATCGGCAGATCCCGAGTGGCGCGTTTTGGCGATAACGTCAACCTATTGCGTGCCCGCTAATCTTGCTAACTATTCGTCCGTGCTCGTTAGAAAGTGATTAACAGTGTTCAGGAAGATCAGGTTGAGCTTTGCGGCTGATTGCATCATGGGGTATTAGTATTCAAAAACTAGCTTTCCATTTGTGTAATTTAATAAGCAGAGGCATCCAGGTTGGCCTTAAGATCCATCTCACATCTTTCATTTAAGTGCATGTGCATGAGATAAGAAAGTCAGAATACTACAAATTCTTCAATGTGTTTGAGCAAATGTCCAAATTTTGCTTGTTATTTAGGGACAAATACTGTGACAAAACTTTAAACATGATGGGTATTCTAAACTTTTTACAGTATGTACTAATTTATTGGCAAAACAGAAAAAGTTTAAATTTGCTATGAGACTGTTTACATTGGAGTCTCTTATGTCTTTTTTTTTTCTATCCAAGTTTTACCAATAAATAAATTACCAATAAATGTTGTACATACTGTATATATTTGGGTTAAAAGAAATCTCTTCATGCTAATTAGTTGCTGAACGTTAGAAAGCACTAACACTGGAGACTCCTTCCTTAAATGTTAATCAAAACTACCATCGCAACAATTACACATACGGCTGCTGAACAAAAATTTTTTTAAAATTATCTGTTTATTTAATAATAATATTATATAAACAAAAGCCACAACAGCCATTAAAGGAGTTCCTGGGAGGCCAGCGTTTCAGACATCAGTCAGACAGTCTGATCATGGCTTCGGCTCACTGAGAAATCTTTCTCCCTTGATGGTGTCCAAGTACTAGTGAAACACTGGGATAAGTACATTAGTGTATCAGGGGATTATATAGAGAAATAAAGGGTGTTTTTACTCTCAGAACTCTTCTGTTATTCTGTACAAAACAAAAGTCTTGCTTTGACTTGAACGCCTCTGTAAGAGAGAAGCAAAATTACCTGCCAGGAGAAAAATAAATAAATAAAGATAGAAATGAGTAAAATATCTCTATAAATAAGAGATTTAATAAGAGATCTCTATGAATAAGAGGTTGCAGTGTAAAGGTTCGAAGTTTGAACTCCATTCGTCTAACTTGATGAACCAAACTCTTAGAAACTAGTTGATCATTTTTAGTTAATCTTTTCCTCATGTCTCGTGTGCGTCCTCCTGTCCTCGCTTATTTATCTGGACACAAACAACACTCTTAGCTCCCGTTAATCCCGTCCTGCATGTTTCTTTATTTCCTCAGCCGTCCTGAGAGGGAACAAAGTAGAAAATCAGAGACTCTGAGGGAGAGATCTGAGGATTTATACGCAGAGGTCTGGACAGCGTCCCTGTGTTTGAGCTGATTTACAGGCAGTGAGGAGTCGGACTGATCTCACAGTGATAAAAACAACACAGTTTAAAGCTGCAGGGGGAGGGGAGTTTTGGGGGGGGTGGGGGGTGGGGGGGGGGTTAGATTGCACC
>JAQQZS010000015.1:1256669-1271094 GCA_030068045.1 Platyallabes tihoni | reverse complement strand
TGGGGGGTGGGGGGGGGGGGTTAGATTGCACCGAGGGCCTACTAGCTTACAGATTTAGAGAAACGCTTAAATCCTGATGAAACCGATGCAGACGGAGATGCTCAGAGTGCATAAGGAAGTGACTCAGATAACCTTAACCATGAACAAAAGTAAGAAAGATAAATATGTTGCATTAATAGCTATTTATTACTTAAATAATAAGTGCAGCTGTAACTCTGTAAATCTTTTTTACCCCCTAGCTTAAAAAAAAAAAATCAAAAGCCCTCCAACAAGTTCAAGGTGGACTGTATCTAATATGCAGACCAAAGATCGGTGTTGAATGATGTGATGTGATGGAGTTGATGGATGAGTGGATGTGAGGAACGCTGTGACAGATAAATTTGATTTAGCCAAATGAGAAAAGAGAGAGAGAGCGTGTTGGTGACAAAGGAAGATAAAGAAGAAAGAAGGAGTGCGCTGCATGTGTATCAATTTAAATCAATTATCAATCGATAGCACTTTTTAATTTGCATGAATTAAAGAGTGCAGTGGAGCATCTCTTCATTCTCGCTCTCCGTCGCTGTGAGATGGATGAGGAGCGCTCTTCCATTCTTCTCCTCGCTGCCTCTCAGTCCCTCCTTTCCAACCGTTCATCTCTGCGGGCATCTCTTGGTGTTTAAAAGGTGACATTGGTCCGTGCGTGATGTGAGAAGCCGACATTGGACTTGACAGCGAGAAGTGAAATTGAATTCAAGCGCACCACTTTCAGTGAATCAGATCTGGCACAGGAGGCTCGTCCTGCTCGAACTGAAATCAATAGATTTAGTCTGGGACATGAACTGTGGCCTCGGGTGGTAGATACATATTCCTGTCCTGGCATCGCACGTGATTCATGAGGTCCGTTACGGTGTTACGACTAGAACAGTGCGTATAAGTAGGAGACTAGAAATAAACTAGAAATAAAGTGTGTAATCCAGAAATTAATACTGTGGTCGAGAAACAAAAGTCAGTCCAGATTTAGGAAGGTAGTTCAGTACGAATTGTAATTCTTTACCGTAAGCCAAAGTCCAGAAATAAAATCTGTAATGGAGACATAAAAGTCCTAGGTCTTTACAAGAACCTGTTTTGAACCCCGGTACATCTTCCTGTCCTGCACTGAAAGTGATTCATAAGAAAATCTTTAACATAATCACCGTGTTAGAACCGAAATAAGCTTCATGAGCAGAAGGCGAGAAGTGAAGTTTGTAATGCAATACTACAGTAAGTACTGTGGTCAAGAAACAAAATGTGTAGTCTAGATATAAAGGTCGTAGTCCAGAAATAAAAACTATGATGCAGAAAAATAGGTGTTAAAAAAAATCGTAATTTACTGTAGGAGGGGAAAAAAATGTAGTTTAGAATTAAAAGCCATAGGATCACATATTAAATGTTGTGATTGAAAAAAAAATTCTAGTCCAGAATTAATATCGTTATGCCTACAAATAAGATTCATAGTCTATAAATATAATTTGTAGTCTAGAAATGGAACAGGTAGTTCAGAAATCATAAAATTTCTAATTATAATCCAGAAAAATAAATGTTAAATGAGGAATAAAGTCATAATCCAGATATAATAATCATAATTCAGAAAAAAGTCGAATTAAAAGCCAAAGTTTTACTAAATATTGTCATCGAGAAATAAAACTCATAGTCCACTGCTAAAATCATTATGCCTAGAAATAAAAGCCATAGTACAGAAATAAAAGATTTAGTCCAGAAATAAACATTGTAGTGCAATAAAAGAAAGGTTGTAGTGCAGGAAACTTGTCACGGCACTCTGTATGGAATCTTCACTCATCTGAGGAACAGTCTGTAAAATGTTTAAGGGTCCTAGAAGGAACCTTATTTCCAAAGAGTATTTCAGGTAGCTTTTTAAAATTCTAAGTTGTTTGTAAGTCTTTCTGAAAGGCACAGCGTGTACGGTAATGTACGGTGAGGAAAGTCTCAGCTCGGTCACTTCCCCCTCCATGTAGCTCGTTCCTTTGGTGGATCCCTGCAGTCACCAGTTTATGAGATGCACAGGTCCTGTTCCTCATCATGTACATCAAACCCAATCTAATACTTCCTCCGAAGCGTACACAATGATTAAAAGTAGCACTTATAATTTCCTCCAGCGAAATGTGAAAGCATGCGCAAATGAAATACGTTCGCAAAGCCACACTTGTCATCTGTGAATTGCACGAGTCTATTGGGAGGAAGCGTTAGCACAAGAGACCATGTGTATGTGTGTACGTGTGTGTGTACGTGTGTGTGTGTAGACATCAATTCTGGGGCGGTAATATTTCCAAGCGAGTGTGTTTACTCCGAGGCCCAGCTGCACTAATGTACTGTTAATCATGCTGCCTCTGTGACTGGCAGGGAGTTAAAGTGCACTTCCAGAGCATCGCTTATTACCACCTTCCGCTATAAACACAAGTATACACACACACAGAGTTCATGTGTGTATACACTTACACAATCATGCATAAATACACATGCTAACCTACACACACAGAGCCTGATGCGGGGCGTAAATCAGATGTACTGTGACACTGTAGACAAATGGCCAATAAAAGTGCCAGGGGTGTTAACACATGTGTTTGGGGCACAATCAAATCAATTTCCTCTAAGTAGCCATAAACATGTTGTCTTTTAAAAGGCCCAAGCCGGGGCTCCATTATGCGCCAGGTTCTCCAATCAGGCCTGCCAGGACAAGTGTTCCTGCTGGGGCTAGATCTCTCCCCGTCCATCCAAAGCATTCGAAAAGAAGTAAGACTGAAACTGAGTTTGAAACGACAGCATCCCATTAATCACTGCTTCCCAAGAAGCTCCATGACAAAACCCAAGGAGCTGCGAGCGCAGGGGGGATCAGAGGCTCCGCAGGAGGTCGAGGTCCAGAGATCGCTTCTCTTTGACTTCGGGTCCCAACGTGCTCTGCAGGCCTTCAATGAAACGGAGCACACAAGTGTTAATACAAGTTGTTGTGCTTCCAGAAGTCTAACTTGATGCCACTTGCTTGTGATATCGCCTCATAATATTCTGGTTTACTTTGTTTCTTTTATCATACGGCATTTTGGCGTTTTTCCACTGGAGGCGCAGGGACTGCGAATGAACGCAATGCCTCCCCTGCTGTGTGAGATTGTAATTGTAATTGACCAGAACAAGTCCTTACATATGAACCCTCTGTAAACTGCCCCCCACCCCGTATTAGCCAAGCAGAGGGATCTGTTTCCCACTCATGGGAGACGGCACTTTGAACCAAACCCGGTTAATATTCAAAGCCTCATTAAAAATTAATCAGCAGCCTGTAAAAAATTAAAAGAAAGAAATCAGGCACATATGAGAAGACGAAATCCCAGCATTTATTTTTAATTATTCTTTATGTTTTAAATTTGTCCAGAATGCTCCCCTGGCCCCTGTTGCTGGAAACTAAAGACACAAAAACAGTAAAATACCAACATCGTAAATCCCAAATTGCGGCAATCTCGTGCTGGATTAGTCCACAGAGACAGTGGTTCATTTCTCCTCTTGAAATATTCAAGAACTTCTCATTGGGCTCAGAGGCACTGAGGAGGATCAGGGCGAGTGTGTTCACTTTCCACCGGACAGCCTCTTCGCTCTCGGAGACTAAAGTATAGCAGAGGAACGTGTCTACAGTGGCATAAACGATGTATATCTGTTTTTGGATCCATGGACGTTCCCCTTGCCATGCCTGTCTGACCCCTTACCAAATACAATTTCTCTAATGTCATTTATAAACAAGGCCAAAGAAGCCACTCTCTGTCATCGGGACTCAGTGAACAGGCAGAAAACGAGGTCTGACACATGACGGATTCTTAAATTTGTGCAATCAGACAGCTCGAGCCCCATCACCTGGTTTGATGAAACCTTCTGGTCGACACTCTGTGTACCGACCGGTCAAGTATCCGAGTGCTGTTCGTCTCAAACTGACGGAAGTTAATACATTATTAAGGGGTCGAGTCATATTCATCAAGACTAATCAAGTCAAGCAGAGCATGAATGGCGTCTGTGACTTCGGGTGGAAAAGCGATAGGATGGGAGAAGATGTATAGAGTACCGATGCTGCTTGAATGATAAGCATCTTTCATGACATTTTGTAGAACGTATTCATAACGATGCTAAAGTTGTCCTCCTTTCCTGCATATTTCCTTCAGGACATTTGCCCTAGAACGTGCCCTATGAACCCATAACCTCTTCAACCACAGGGCCTCTTTCCAGCCTCGGGCGAAGCTGCCGAATCACACGCCGTGCCGCTAAGCAAGCATGATCGATGGAACTATTCACTGATGATGTCGTTAGTGAACCTGAACGTATTGAACCAACACCAAAGCAAGGAACCCAGCTGACTTAAAACACCAGGTGAGAAAGCGCCAGCATCAGGAGCCTGTAGTGTTGTGTCATCTGCATATTGATAAAATAAAAAGGTGATATTTGTGGATTTTCTATTACAGCACATTCGAAAGTAAGGCATTCTTTCAAAACCTCAAAAACGAAATATTTTATCCCTTCATAGCTGCAGCTAAAATTCTGGAACATCCATGAATCAAGTGTGTTCTAGCGTCTCTTTTTTTTTTGTATCAAGAATTGTATCAAGAAGCACTCACCAAACTGCTGACACTGGAGACTCCTTCCACAAATGTCATAAAACATAATCTGATTATTGGTATTCTTAACTTATGTTATAAAATTTTGCGAATTAAATTTCCTACAGTTTTATTGCCAGAACTTTGGTTGTGAAAGATTTTAGCTGTGTGTCAGAAGTAGGGACTCAACAAAGGGGGAAAGAAAGAACTGTGTTTAACATAAAAAAGCGAGGTTAGCCTTTTTCATCAGTGGTTAAAAAGCATCACCTGAGGCATGTTCCAGGTAATCATTACCGAGCCCCCAGACACTGTATCTGCACAACAATTTCATTTTTCATACTTCCCGGCACGTGCCTGGTTCCATGGTTCTCGCATGATTTCTCCAAAGTTAACACACCCGTGTCACCACCCTTCCGACCCTCACCCACGCAGGCCCTGTAGAGAGCGTGTAGGGCGCCACCGGTAGTGGATGAGTGGGCGAGCAGAGGGCACAGGCCTCAGTGTGTAGGCAGCCAGCGGGTTACATTTTAACCAGCTCTTATCCGGACCCGAGACCCCCAGCGCTTGTTAAGACAGCCGTGATGGATGGGATCAGTCATTGTGGCCAGTGTAGGGACTCTGATTTGTAGAGCTGTAGGCCTCTTGTTAATCTGATCTCCCCATCCAGAGCAGACAGCTGAGCAAAGCGCTGACAAACAATAGAGCGTTTTTTTAAAAGGATAATGGCAGATCTGGAATCAGCGAACAATGAGGGTTTTAGTCTCATCCCTTTTAAATTATGTAGCACATCATATCAGGTCAAAATCTCAATTTCTGTGTGTTAGGTGTAATTCAGAAACACGCCCACAATGAAGACTCCACTCCTGCAGATGTGTACAGAAGAAGAATGAAAGAAGAACGAAGAAATTGTTTTTAATCTTGTAATGTTATTGTAATGTTAAACATTTACAGATCCACATCGTTATTTTTAAATCTTGAAAAAGCCTTAAAGGACGCAAGTAGTTACGCGATCACAACCACAATTACAATTTTAATTTTGATCCACAAAACACTTGGAAATACAGGTTTATGTAAACACTTTATATAATTTATGCAGTCATGTATGAAGTATATATTTCGAATACATTTTAAAGCTGATTCAGATACCTTAATGCAAAAAAAAAAAGAAGTTCTGTAAGAATATCAAGTTCCTAAAGCATGTAATTAGAAGCATAATTAAAAATGTAATTTTATATTAATTTTTTTTTTTTTTTTACTAAATCACATCGCTGTAAGAATCTAAGTTGAACTTTAAGACAAGAACGCTTATTAATGCTTTATTAATTATAGTCAAAATAAAGGTATGATGGGGGAACTCAAGGGGGGAAAATAATACAGAAAAAAATTTTAATCTATTTATTTATCAGTTTATTTCTAGTTGAGGAACCTGTCTCCTGGAAAATGATGTTGAATGAATTCTGCTAGTGTGAACAGAGACTTGGAGGCAAAGCACTAATTAGGAGCCTAAATGCCTCCTGGGTTGTGTGTGTGTGTGTGTGTGTGTGTGTGTGTGCAGATGTGTTCTGTCATCTAGATATGGAAGAAAAATGGAGAAAAATAAAGAAATAGAGAGAAAGAATGAGCAATAAAGAGAGAGAGAGAGAGAGAGAGAGAGAGAGAGAGAGAGAGAGAGAATGCCACACCTCTTTCACTTCATTTTGAAAAATTCCGCGTGGACTCATCCATCACGGCGGCCTAAACCTGCTGCTGACACGAGGTTAACAACTTGACATGGAGACATGGAGCAGCGCATGGCTTCACAGCAGAGAGAGAGAGAGAGAGAGAGAGGGAGGGAGTGAGGGAGTGTATGATGTGATGGAGCGATAGTGCAGGAGGTTTAAAACACGGACTCACAACAGCGGAGCGGAGTCTCTGAACGCCGAAGTCTTTCCTGTAGTTCAGGAGAATTAGCAGAGAGAGAGAGATAGAGAGAGGTGGAATTAAAAGAAAGAGAAAAAATTGGAAGTGAATTATGCGCACGTGTCTCTTTCACCTTAAAACGAGTCCCCTCTGTGTTAGCATGAACGATGGCGCCTAGAGCAGGCCCCGGTTTTTAATTGCACTTAAAGCCGAATGGCAGAACATCAATCTTGATGAGTGGATCTGCATCCCAGTTCTCCCAGACCAATCTATCACCATCTACACACACACACACACACACACATACAAATTACACAGACCCCATCTGTACATTTCCGTGGTACCGACTCCCTCCGTACAAACCCCCGAGTCGATGCAGACACTAACAGTACACACCAGTGCTGATAATTCATCCCACACACACACACACACACACATACATACATACACATGCACCCAACAATTCTTCGAGAGAGCTGCGAGTTTAAGGGGATGATGTCACCGTCATGTAACATGGTGCAGTTTTTGCACTCGGTAGTGTACAGTACTTTCACACAGTCGGGTGAGACGAGCGTGACAAGATGCTCAGGTATTTAACTACCGCCGCACTGGCACAATGCAAAGCCAAGCCGTCACTTCAGACCTTCAGACTGTGTGTGTGTGTGTGTGTGTGTGGGCTCCAAATGCTATGAAGAAGCAAAAGAAAAGTCTGGGTTGCATCCATAAGAGTGAAAAGTTTCCTGAAGGTGCTGACGGGAAGCTGATATTGATGATGTAATTTTAATAAATCAGTCCGTGTTTAAATCAATTGAGCATGAAGTTAAAATAAAATTAATTTATACCAATATTTCTTAAAAACCCTGTGAAAATTACATTTTCTCTATTCTACAATAAATAAAGATGTTTTAGATTTTACCATAAATTAATAAATAAATAAATAAATAAGCACCCTCATTCTGCGCATTAGAACTTTTGAGCTAGTGAAGTGAAGACGCGGATAATTCATTTGTCTTTATCTCTTTTTCATCCGAAGTGACCTTTCTCGCCGCACGAAACATAAACCAATGCTATTAATCACAGAAAATATTAAAATCTTTAAAAATATATACTATCACAAAGCTTCATTAAAATGCAATGATGTTCCTTTGTCTGTAATTATCTCCTAATTGCTGCTGATGCAAGAGTGGGTGGAGAAAAATAATATCATCCAATACCATACATTTAACAAGCTATAAATGTATACATCCGTACATTACTTAAGTAAAGTAATTTTTCTTCTTGTCAAGTTTCTATTTCAATAAGTGATTAATAAATAAAACTCAAATTTAATTAATAACGTGTCAGTTTATCAAAGGCACTGATCAAAAGTGCTATAACTGTCTCCATATCTCTTCCAGAAACACAAGTGGATGCTGTAAAGATAAGATCAGAACAACGACTGAACTGTGAGTGTAAACGGGTAAAAAAGCAGAATTGTGTCATAATTTCATGAATGAAAAATTGTAATTGTTGTACAAATAAGAGAAATAAAACAATTAGAGACAGAAAAACAGTAACTAGATTAGATCACATGACTTCATTGTTAATAATTGTACTGGACATGAAGTCTTTTGTTTGTTCTGTTCTTCTCTCCATTTTGTAACTGTATATTCCTAAATAAAGCAAATTTCTGAGTTATCAAAGAGTGCATAGGTCAAGTGTTAAATTCGCCACAGAGATTTTATGCATTAAATTATGAGTACAGTACACCCAAAACACACAGGATTGGGAATACACTCATGACTACTGTATACATACATGGAGTATACGCCCAAAACTATGGTTAAACATAAATGGTTTAAATAAAAAAAAAATCATCCATTTATTAATTAATAATTAATATTTAAATGATTATTAATATTAAATTGTCTACAATTAATTACTGATACTTAAAAATAATATTATAATGAAATAATTTATAACAAACCACTGTCATTTTTTTTAAATAAATGAATAATATTTTACCCCCAGATAAAGTTTGTTTGTTTATTTATTTTTACTTATGGAAAACCATCATGCTTGGAAAAAATCATGCTTGGAAAAAAAGTTTAATTGAAATGACATTCAACTTTGAGTAAAGATATTTTTTTCTTTTAATAAATTTAGACATAAAGACATTGACACAGGCTTCCTCTGGGTACTCCGGTTTCCTCCCACAGTCCAAAGATATGCAGTTTAGGCTAATTGGCGTTCACAAATTTCCCATAGTGTGTGAATGAGTGTGTGTATGTGTGTGTGCCCTGCGATGGATTGGCAGCCTGTCCAGGGTGTACCCTGCTTCATGCCCTAAGTCTCCTGGGATAGACTCCAGGTCCCTGCGACCCTGAATACAGGAAAAAGCGGTATAGAAGGTGAGTGAGTGAGTGAGTGAGTGAGTGAGTGAGTGAGCATTGACATACTTAATCAAGAGCAAGTGTTGCAAATAAACAAAATAAAGTGATAAAATTTTTATTCAAATTAACCAATTGACCAAGTGAGTCACATTTCTGAATCAATTCCTGAATCATTCAATGTTTAGGTTTAAGTAATTTACCAAATTGCCTCATGTTGATTATTTTCCTTTATCAACATGCCAAGTTTCATTCAGTATACTTTACTTACATTTAATGTTTGGTGAAAGCGGTTAGTTCCTATTCTAAGATTTGTTATAGCAGCTATAAATGGTCCTTATCTCACTAGTATCTGTTTTTCTCTTTTTCTTGAAATGACTCTAAATTAACCTTAAATGAGTCCAGTTTCATCTGAGGATGTTGGAGTAACAGCTGATACAAAGTCTGACTGATACAAAGAAAGACTCTATGAATGAGAAAAGAGAAACACTCACATATTAATTAAGGAACACATTAGAATCAACTTTCTGAACAATCGGGATAAAAGAATTGTTGGTGTAAATTTTAGAAATCTGTTCCCTCTATAAAAAATAAAGTCCAGGTCCTTAAATCTCAGAAACCCGGAAGTGAGAGAAAGAGAAGGCTATGTGTAAAGCGGTAAAGGATGAAAAATGAGAAGAGGATGAGGGAGTGGAGGAGTGGGTGGAAACCGGTGCTAAGGACCTGCTCTAGTCAGCTCTTTCCAATGGAGGGAACATGACGGAGTGGACGGCTTCTATGGGCTCGTCTCAATGGAGCTGCTTCCCCCTTACATGATAACTTTGATCCCCGGCGCTTCACACACCACTCAGCAATATTGTCAAACACCGCTGGGTTAATACTTTAACCGGCGCACGGCATGAGGCTGATAGAGTGTGTGTGTGTGTGTGTGTGCATGTGTGTGTGTATGTGTGTGTGGGGAGTCTGCATCTCAATCAGACATTCCAGAGCTAACAGGAGAAAGACGGCCGTCCATCAGGACAAACTGAGAAAAGGAAATTTGTCGGTGTTGCTATTAATCATCCCGAGTCGTCAATTTATAACTTACAACATCACTATGCTAGCAGTGTACGTCACATTAGCACTCTTTGTTTAAACTCACGTTTAGTAAGAGCACTAAGCTTACATTTAAACCGCATCAGTCGGATAATCACTTTGTTACTACAGTTATCAGTAATGGTTATTAAGTCATCAGAGTGTAAAATGTGACGGCAAATGACAGAAAAGTTGTAAAATCCAGAAATGAAGAAAATAAATAAATAAAATACATAAGTGGAAATCGTAAAGTGTGTAAAATGGACGAATGACTCAGTGTCTGCCTTTGTTAATATTACTTTATTTCTTTTTACATTAAACACAAAAGGACGAAAAGAAGTGAAAATTGTAGCAAAGTATGTAAATTGTGTAATGCTAACGCTACCTAATGTTATATTTGTTTATATTATGACCAAACTGTCAGTAGGTTAAGGCTTCATTTGAGATTTTATCTGAAAATTTAGAATTTCAACTTCAGGTGACGAAAGTTTATCCAAAAAACAGGAAAGATATAAATTATGTCAAGGACTTGAATCGTAAAATGTGTAATTTGTAAAGTATCTAAAAGAACAATTTAATTGGAAAACAAAAATGTAGCTAACATTGCAATAGTTATATAATAGTAGCATCTGGTCGCTCAACACTAGCGATAGATAGATAGATAGAAAGATAGATAGAAAGATAGATAGATAGATAGAAAGATAGATAGAAAGATAGATAGAAAGATAGATAGATAGATAGATGATAGATAGATAGATAGATAGATAGATAGATAGATAGAAAGATAGATAGATAGATAGATAGATAGATAGAAAGATAGATAGATAGATAGATGATATTTTATTGATCCTGAAATAACGGATATATTAGTTATTATAATATATATATATATTATTTGTTATATAAAAAAATAAGCAATGTGAATTTTTTTCTTTTGCTAGCATGATGTACAGTAAACGTGGGATGAATTCGTCCAGTGTAGAAGTACATTTCTTCTTATTTTAATGCACTACATTATATTCTACATTATGCCACACCTAAAAGTTGGGTTGAATGTACATTCATGGTATAGTGGCATACTGTCATGTCACTGTACATGTTGTGTATTGTTGAACACACACACACACACACACACACACACACTGTGTATGTTCTGTTAAACTGTAGGTTCTTGTATTACATTTTTTCAGGATTACAGTAAACACATTCCATCACATAGACAGAAAAGAGAGAATGAGTGAGTGAGAGAGAGAATCGCTCATCATGTGTGTGACAGCGGGGGGAAATCCTCACTTCCTGAAGATGACAGCGTACACAATGGCCGATTTGCCCATCCTCAACGCAGCCAAAACAGGCCAGGTTAATGATTGTGTACCAACAGCTGAGCTACGGGATACAGAGACCTGAAGCGAGGGAGGGAGGGAGAGAGTGAAGGAGGGAGACTATCAATTACATCCACTTAAAACACCATTACATCCAAATTAGTCTTTTATGGCTTTTCTGTCACAGCTTTAAAGGAGGAAAAATGCCGCTTTGTGCGTTTCCAGTTTTACTGTATAGCAATATATTGAGTGCAAAAGTTTGTACGCTCTTTGATTTCTGGATTTAAAAAAAAAACTCTTCTACTGCAATCTGCATTTAATGACAAGTTCTTACACAAGCTCAAACGTTTAACATCTTGTTAAATTTATAAAATCAAACATTAGATTTCTGAACCCAGATTTAGTAAAAAAGCACTATTTAGATAACTTGTGTGTCCTAATGCGACATCTAAGATCTGATGTAAGTTTTATTTAAAGACAAACATCCTGAAGTTTTCTGAGAATGATTGAGATCGATTCAATTAATAAAATCATCTTTCTTAAATCAGGAATATTTATTAAAAATAAATAAAATAAATATGCATATTTATAGAAATGCTGAAATGATAAAGTAAAGTGATGTGCATGTTCAGGAATTAAAAAAGAAAATAGCTAATAATTGTGAAATAGAGGACAAATTTAAAAAAGGAAGATATGCAGGTATTTATATATCAGGTATACACTTAGAAATGTGATTACTGGATTGGTTTTTACTAATAATCACATCTCAGCACATGCAATATTTATTATAAATATAATTAATAAGGCAACATCCAGTATAATACTTTAAATACCCAAAATGTGAACAGGGGTGCACAAACTTCTTCATTCTCGAACGCAGCTGTACAGGTTTATGACTCTCACCCTACACGGTCATAAAGTCTCCCTCTCCTGACCAATGAGGATGGAGTTAAATAGCGTAACAAACCCATGGCATCAGCATAATCCGTGACCCGTACGCGGTGAACGTTATCGCTGACCCGGTGATGTTTTCCTCTGGTTATGAGCCAATGAAATCAGAGGCTTGGATCAGAAGATGGTGCCAGGATAACCTTCGCCCTCCGGAGATGTGCGATCCAACATGGAGCGTGGTAAGGTTGGATGAGCAACTGCTCAACAAGGTCAAAGTCAATCAGCCTGAATATTAACCATGAGAAGTGAAAACAGTTGGTACATTCCTGAAGTTGCATCACGGAGATAGGTGGACTTTTATCTTTAAACGTATTGAAATACTGGATTCTGTTGGGTTACATACCAAGAAGATGACAGGTGTACATTAATGCACATGTTCGAAAACATTATTGTGTTAAATGTCTTCTTTAAGATGTTTATTCTGATTTATGGAAGGAGTCTCCAGTGTCAGAGATGAAGTTTTTCTGACATCAACAAGTAATTTTACACTTTGCATTTTCTCGATGACATAAAAAACTATGTTATTTTTTTTCTTCGTATTAACTTTAAGAGAAATAAAATGAGGGTGAGGGAATAGCTGCTATAACATAAGTGAAAACATGGGTACATGTAACTACAAATGAATAAAAAGTATGACGTGTGTTGGTGTAATACGCCCATTTACTCTGATATAACAGCATTAGGAAATTAGACCATCAATTTTAATATTTTCACGGATCTTTGCATTTATACACCTGAATATGAACGGAACTGATTCCTGGGATGCCATCACCATCGAAAGAGTTTTCAACAGTATGTTCCTGTCACTTCTGCCCTCCTGCTGAGTTTCTGCCTCCTCATTACTGCCCCCCCTATCTCTCCCCTGAGCCCCCCCCCCCCCTCACCCTTCCCTCCCCAATCAATGATTAACTTCAGTTGCTGATCTTGCTGATCAATGATTCTGTTGACTCTGATACATCAGAGGAGTCTTGCAGCTGCCATGTATAGGAAGCTTCCAGTCTTTGCAGAGAGTGACGGAGCACATCCTATTCTGTCACCCCCCCCCAAATCCCATCCCACCACCACCACCACCCGCACCACCCCTCTCTCTTTGCCCCAGTCGGAGTGCGCTGAGTGATGGGGCGCCCGACGGGCCCGGGTCCATGGCTGCGTGGGCGTTGGAATGGACACTCAGCTTCCTAATCCTAAATAATAATTGTGTTAAGGGGAAAAGGGACGGGAACTTTCTCATGACCTGTTTCATGCAACTGAACAGAAGCGCTGGATTCGGGTTTGTTTTGTTTTTCTCATCTTTTCCCAGATGGGAAGTTAAAGACTGATAGCTTTTTGCTCCACAGCCTGACTGTCTCTCTGTCTCTGTCCCATGTCTATGTTTTTTTTTTACTCTTCGGGAAGTTTAAATTCACAGCACATGGTGACTTTTTGTGCTACACACCTGATCCAGCTCGAACACACTCCATCAGCCATGACAGCTCCAGCATCTGATGTTTAAATCTTTACTTTTGTCTTAATCCTTCTGACGAGTAATCAAACTCTTACCACCTGAAATCATTCTAATTATTATTCAATTATTATTTTAGTAAGTTACTTATTTATTTGGATCAGGATGACATTAACATGTCTGAAGAATTAGGATGCGTAACCTAGATCTGAGAAATACAGAGTAGTGATACATAATTAATAACTTTAAACTTTTTATTAATAACTTTATTTTTATCCATTTACAGGTAAATTTAATTTTACTTATTTTAGCAGCACTAAGCATTTAATTTCCTTACTAACTTCTCTTTTTCGATAGATAGATAGATAGATAGATAGATAGATAGATAGATAGATAGATAGATAGATAGATAGATGAAATATAAATAAATAAATAAATAATAAAACAGTTTTAAAAAGACTGGCAAAAAGCTATAGATAAAAATGGCCAAACTCCCTAAAGAATTCATTTAAATAAATGAATAAATAAATAAAAGTAAAATATAGTTTGCATTGCTGTCCCCGTGTTTGGTGGGTTTCCTCTGGGTTCTTTGGTTTCCTCCCACAATCCAAAGGCATGCAGGTTAGGCTAATTGGCATTCTCAAATTGCCCGCAGTGTTTGAATGTGTGTGAATGTTGACCGGAGTTCCTACCACGGTCGTACAAAATGGTAATAAACACAATGGTCACTACTGGCCTCCACTTTCTCTAGTTGGACTACAGAGGTTT
>JAQQZS010000015.1:1218375-1232621 GCA_030068045.1 Platyallabes tihoni | reverse complement strand
ATTCTTTTGATTGTGTAAAGCTGCTTTGAGGCAATGACAATTGCTAAAAGCGCTGTACAAATAAAATTGAATTGAAAAATTGAATTGAATTAATTAATTAGATTATTTTTTTAAATCGAGTCCCGGCCCTAATAAATATATTAATTAATTAAAGAATAAATTATAAAAAATAAAATTCGGGTTTTGAAATTGTTTAAAGTCGACCGTCCAGATCAGTGAGAACAAAATGTGCCAAGAAAAAAAGAAGAAAAAAAAAAGACAAATATAATAAAATAAATAAACAAAATAAAATAAACAGGTAGTCATTTAGTTTTCGGTTTTATAATATGAAAAAAAAAATTATACAAAGTAACTAGTTGAAGAACCAAACACACTAAAACTCTTTGAAGTATAAAGTAAGTATCTCTTTGATCTCTTCTTTTCATCCAAGGGGTGTGCAAAATTTGCATGCTACTGTATCAGATGAAAGTCTAGTTTGAACACAATGCGTGCGCGCACACACAGACACACACACACCTTCATCCTGCAGAAGCTTCACAGTTCCTCAGAGGGCGTGTCGGTCACGTGATCTGACGTGAACCCCGGATCAGTGAAGTGTTGGAGGACATGAGATTCGGGCAAGAGGTGTTTTAATCATGTCAGTCGTGTGTGTGTGTGTGTGTGTGCGTGTGTTGTATAAGTGTGCAGTGTATGCTGTTGCATCACTAAACTCCCCATATAAGCGGTGCTCTGAAACAGACGCTCGCTCGCTCAGTCTGTGTGTGTGTGTGTGTGTGTGTGTGTGTGTGTAATGGAGACATCAGGCAGATCTGATAGAACCCACGTCCCCCCCACAGACACGTGTACGAGCGAACGTGAGATCGGGTTTCTGTGCTCAGGCTGTGATTTATCTGTCTGTCAGCGGCTTTAAAGTGAAAATAAACTCGATAAAATAAACTCGACCGCTTCACTGTTCCGTCTCCGAGCAGCGTGAAAGAATAAAACGCTGCATGTGTGTGTGTGAAAATGTGTGTATTTTTTTTCTCCACTTCCCTCACGTTGTTATTTTAAAGTCTAAACCCTGACGATATGAAAGTAAAAGCATGAGTATTTGGGTCGCGTCCCGAAACGGCACAATCCTGTTCCAGAACCGGTCCTGTGACTTCCTGTACGCACGCTGAACCGCAGCATCACCGCGTGCCAGGAAATTCTCATACCAAGAGAACAGCGCTGTCTGAAACCTGTCTGGTGTGTGTGTGTGTGTGTGTGTGTGTGTGTGTGTGTGTGTGTGGTGTGTGTGTGGTGTGTGTGTGTGTCTCATCACACTCACCACAAATGTGTCGTAGGAAAAAGTGTGTCTTATCCGGACATGCTGAAAGAAGTCTGAGCTCTTGTAGGACGGATCTCCCCAGGGCATGGAGGCGCAGATCGGACATACCTGCAGCGACACACACACACACACACACACAGAACCATGAGTACCACATCCTCTTTTAAAAATGAATAAATGAATGAATGAATGAAAAATATATATATTTTACAGTGCATCCGGAAAGTATTCACAGCGCATCACTTTTTCAACATTTTGTCGTGTCACAGCCTTATTCTAAAATGGATTAAATTCATTTCTTTCCTCAAAATTCTACACACAACACCTCATAATGACAACATGAAAAATGTTTACTTGAGATTTTTGCAAATGTATTAAAAATAAAAACATTCAGTAAGCACATGTACATAAGTATTCACAGCCTTTGCAAAATTGAGCTCAGGCGCATCATCCTGTTTCCCCTGATCATCCTGTTTCCCCTGATCATCCTTGAGATGTTTCTGCAGCTTAACTGGAGTCCACCTGTAGTAAATTCAGTTGATTGGACATGATTTGGAAAGGCACACACCTGTCTATATAAGGTCCCACAGATGACAGTTCATGTCAGAGCACAAACCAAGCATGAAGTCAAAGGAAATGTCTGTAGACCCCCGAGACAGGATTGGATGGAGGCCGCTCCTTAGTAAAAGGCACCTGAAGAACTCTCAGACCATGAGAAACAAAATTCTCTGGTCTGATGAGATAATGATTGAACGTTTTGGTGTGAATGCCAGATGTCATGTTGGAGGAATCCAGGCACCGCTCATCACCAGACCAATACCATCCCTACAGTGAAGCATGGTGGTGGCAGAATCATGCTGTTGGGATGTTTTTCAGCGGCAGAAACTGGGAGACTAGTCAGGATAAAGGGAAAGATGACTGCAGCAATGTCTAGAGACATCCTGGATGAATGTCTTGACCTCAGACTGGGACGACGGTTCATCTTTCAGCAGGACAACGACCCTAAGCACACAGCCAAGATATCAAACGAGTGGCTTCAGGACAACTCTGTCAATGTCCCTGAGTGGCCCAGCCAGAGCCCAGACTTGAATCTGATCGAACATCTCTGGAGAGATCTTAAAATGGCTGTGCACCAACGCTTCCCATCCATGAGAGGTGCTGCAAAGAGGAATCGGCGAAACTGGCCAAGGATAGATGTGCCAAGCTTGTGGCATCACATTCAAAAAGACTTGGGGCTGTAATTGCTGCCAAAGGTGCATCGACAAAGTATGTACATGTGATTTCTCAGTTTTGTTTTTTTTATAAATTTGCAAAAACCTCAAGTAAACTTTTTTTTCATGTTGTCATTATGAGGTGTTGTGTGTAGAACATGGACATCATCACCTGCTCCTCTCGTCTAACACTTCCTAAAGCATCTTCACACTTTAGGCCACACCTCCTACCGGAGTCTGACGGCTGTGAATGCAAGAAAGCCGAACCTACGACTTCTCATCACCGCGTGCCGTCTCTCCCACTATCAGAATTCCGACGTGTAATTCCCGTTCAGATATCAACTGCTTTTCCCGCTCTACTCACTCACCACTGGGCGCGGGTCACGGGCGTGCTGGGAGTTGCAGTGCTCCACCAGGCCGTCCTGGTCGAAGTTGGCGCTGTGGCAGTAGGGACAGGTGAAGGTGTAGCGGTTAGGCACGGAGCTGAGGGAGCGCAAAGGAGACACGAACCGGTTAGTAAACATGAAGTGTGTTCTAATCCTCGAAATCAGCATATACACACACACACACACACACACACACACACACACACACACACACACACACACACTCCGGCTCTCACTTGACTGCATCAGGCTGAGTGTGTGTGATCTTATTCAGCCCTTCCTGGATGTACTCCTGATATTTAGAGCAGCTTCCCATGTGCTCCCTCATCTCCGACAACACGACCTGCAACAGGAGCGAGAGAAAGATGATGATAAATACAGAAAGATGTTTACCTGCTGCGTCACAGAGTATAGTTACCGCGTATAATACAGCGGTTAGATAATGGTGTAGTGTTTACTTATTGGGTTACAGTGTTTATCTCCCAGGTTACGGTTGTTTACTCATGGCATTAGTGTTTAGTTATTTAGATTTGGTGTTTCATTTGGTTAACTGGGTCGCCGTGTTCAGTTCGCCTGGTTGTGGTGTGTATTTACTGGGTGACGGTGTTTCGTTACTGGACTACAGTAGTCTTTATATGTACAAACAGAAAGTTCACTTTGTGGCGCTGGTGTTTGCACCGGTAGTTCAATCACAGCCGTGTCACAGGCGGTTCCTCCCGAATGTAAACAGCAGCCAACGCCATCATCAGCCTTTATGTCATACGTGACATGGGGCGGAGCCATGGGTATCCTCTATTTGTTTGCTGGGTTACATTAATTTATTTACCAGTTTACAGTGTTTAGTTGCTGTGTTTAGGTTTTTACGGTAATTGTTTACTGGGTTACAATAAGTAGGTTAATGGGTTACAGTAATCTGATTACTGTGACGATGTGTTTATTTGGGTTACCCGGACATGGTGTTTGGCTTCAAGGTAAAAGAAACACACACACACACACACACACACACACACATATACACACCGCTTGCCCACAGCCTTTGCACGGTTTGGCTGTACGGTGGATTAAATCCTCCAGATCGAGAGCTTTCTTCCAGTTGTTGAGAGCGGCTCTGCACACGGCACACACCGGCTTTTTGGGTCGCAAACACTCCTGAAGGCACCTGTGGCAGAACCTGAACACACACACACAGAGCGGAAAGTGTGATCAGGGGATCCGTGCAGCTACAATGTGTGATTATATCTCTCTCACTCTAATACTGTTCAGTATTTATACATAATACACAGATTAAAAAAAAAACTTTAAGGATAAATGCATTAGATGAACAGGCTAGTGTGTGTGTGTGTACATCTGCTCCACCTGACAGTCTTCTGATCTCAGGAGGAGGGACAAGATGACTTCAAGTAAAACAAAACTGAAAGTGCTCTTCTTGTTCAAAAATCTATTATTATTTTTTTTAAGCTAAAATACTGATTCAGAATTAAAACAAAAGCGTGTTGGCATAATAAAATGAAAATAATCCATTAATCTCGTATCACAAGACTAACGATTAAACTGGAGAAAATTCTAAATAGCTTGTGAGTCGATTCTGGGAATCGATTCCGTATACAGTGAGTCGACTCCGCAACAGACTCCTAATTATAAGGACATGGTTAAAATGTATAAGTTTGTAAGCACAAGCAGGTGCAGAAATAAAAGGCGAACCGCATTGATCAAAGTGTATTTCATTGTCTATGTCGAGCTGAGCCGTGAATGACGACGAGGAATCGAATCCACAATTAAATCTTTGGATTTGAATCTTCGGAGTCGACTCTTTATAAGGCAGGTGTGAATCATGGCAGAATCCAATCTGTTTAGACTGCGCTGACTCACAGATTGTACAGCGTGAAAGTGGAAAGGCAGAACCCGAACTGCAGGTGTTTTCGGGTCAGACTTACGTGTGTCCGCACTCGGTGATCATCGGTGAGTCGAATATCTCGAGACAGACGGGACAGATGAACTCGGTCAGGTCCCGGTCTCCTCCCGCGCCGAGGCTCCTCGCGCTCCTCGGTGCTCCGCTAAAGCTCTCCAACATCGCCATGACGTCCTGATAAAAACCTGCTCACAAACCAGAGCGAACGTGTCGCTGTTTATCTGGTTATTCTGTCACTTTAATTTTACCACAACACAACTCGCGAGACTTGTATCTCGTGCGTTAGCTCCTCAGCTAATAAGCTTCATGAACTTACTCACAGAAATACGACAAATACAACAGAAAGCGACGCGCCAATCGCTGTGAAACACACGGGGAATGTCACGACCCACGTCCACGACGACTAACGTAACAGTCTGAGGACGTGTTAACAAGTAAAGTCTATAAAAAAAAAAAAAACACACCCGAGTTAGCTAAACTAGCTCACCTGCTCGGCGAAGTAAGAACTTCACTGCTCTCTTCCTGTTTTGTGACGTAGTGCCTACGTAACGCGTCAGTTCCGTCATCGTGGACAGGGAGTTACGTCATAATTATGGTCTGTCTTCTGAATTCTACCAGCAAATGTTTGGGGTGCATGATTAAAGTGCCCCAGTTTCTAATGTTTATGAATGAGATGAAGCAGGGTGTCATTGGTTTAATCCCAAAGTCAGACAAGAATCTCTCACTTGGAGTCCAATCACACTTTTAAATGTCGATTATAAAATCCTGGCTTTGGTTTTTTTTTTTTTTTTTCAGTCGACTTAAAGCAGCACTTGATGCTGTGATTGGAGAACCTCAGACAACATTCTTTATGAAAGGACATCCCATCAGTATTAACATTAGGCTCGTTCTAGATCTTTTGGACTATGCACAATTTTTGTTTTTGACTCCATTATTGTTTTTTCAAAGCATTCGACACAATTGAACACAGTGTTTTATAGCAGTTTCTTAAAATTTTTGGTTTTGGTGAGACATTTATTAATAAAGTCAGCATATTCTACAATATAATGACATGAACAGCCCTTTCATACTACAGTCTGTTACTGCAAAGAGGTTCAGTTCATAACGAGGAGTCAGACAAGGCCGGAGATGCTGTCTCGTCATATTCAGAATTATCCTATTTTTAAAGACATTTTTTTTTTAGAGAGAGTTTAAAAATGTAAAAGCAGATGTCACAACTATTTATTTTAAAGGATAATTCTCAAGTATCATATGTTTTGTCTGTGATTAATCAACTCTCTACAGGGCCTGGATTATCTCTTAAATTTGTAAATGTAAAATTATGCTCCTCCACTCTTGTAATGACACCACAATTGCAAATATATACCTGATAAATATACTCTTAAATATTTGAGCATTTCAATTTCAAAATGTGTGGCTGAGAGATGACAGCTAAACCTTTCCCACAGACTGAAGAATGTATCTCCATGTGGTACAAGAGTTTTGGCGGCGTCTTGGAAATTATATTTTTTATATTTATGAATCTTACAATAGGAACGACATTAAAGGACATAATTATCTTTTTTTCTGTCACAGTAACAAATCATTTAAATATATTGTCAACTTCTATATTTTAATGGCAATGTTCTACATTCATAAATGTAAATTTCGAAATCATCGACCTTTCATCTGTGAAATGTGGTGAAAAACTACATATCCTTAACTATTACCAGTTAAGGACTATTGCGAAAATGAAGTCTTTTCTGTCTGTTCCCGACTTAGAAAAAGTGATTCATGCATTCATCTCTTCTCATCTGGATTATTGTAATGCTCTCTATGTAGGTATCAGTCAGTCACTTATTTCGAAGCTGCAGATAGTTCAAAATGCTGCAGTGAGGCTCCTTACTGGTGTCAAGAAAAGGGAACATATTACTCCGGTTTTAGAAAGGCTTCACTGGCTTTGTTGGCCCCGGAATATATTAAGGACTTGGTGCGTACAAACTCTTGTAGAGCACAAAGGTATTCCAATTGTTTTCAGCTGTTTGTACCAAGAACTCGCCTTAAAACAAAAGGGGATCGAGCCTTTTCAGTTGTTGGTCCTAGACTGTGGAATGCGCTCCCCCGATGTTAGATCTGCATCCTCAGTTGAGGTTTTTAAATCTCGTGTTAAAACCTATTTGTATTCTGTCGCTTTTAATTCTTGACTTTGCTATTGTACAGTATGTTATGTACAGTATGTTATGTATTTTATTGTATTTTATTCTATTTTATAGTTTCTTGGATGTTCAGTCCTTTGGTTTACGTTGTAGCATAAAGGGCCATATAAATAAATGAGACTTGAGACTTGAAATACAAAACCTTTTTAACTTTTTAAATCTAATAGAAAATCATAAATCTTTTTTGCTATTGTCTTGACATTTTGATTCAGTCAGTGGAACACTGTGATTTTTTTGTCTGCTATTTAGGTGTTTTTTATTTATTATTATTATTATTATTTCTCAATTTGTTTTGTTCTTTATTTGTCTGTTATTTGTTAGTTTACTCTGTCTACTGTTGTTATTTACTTTAATACTTTTCATATTGTTATTGTAATATTTTGTGATTTAATGAAGAAAAAAAAGAATAAAGGGAGAGAAATATCAAAAGCGGCACTATGTTAAAAAGGGGTTAAGCTAACTCACTCACTCACTCATTCCACGTTCATACCCCTTTATTACTAATATGAACTAATCCCAGTAAAAATATTCAGTTTAGCTTTTCTAATTAATATCTACTGGTGCAGGTTTTGTTTACATTGAGCGAGTAGCGCATTAGAAGCTTATTTTAAAGTAGATTATTACTTCTACCACTGTTCATAACGTCGCTTTTACTCAACATTTAAATTTCATTTATGGTGCAGGTTAAACTTCCGGCAGAGATCTAAGTACAGCAAAAGTTTCACTAAATTCTGTCCAGACAGTTTTGTGTGATGCTGTGACAAAATCTTGCTGGACAGATGTACATAGGGTACAGGGTGGGGTAAAATCCATCACAGGACACACACTCATTTACACAATACAGGCAATTTGGGAATGCTAATTAGGCTAATCTACATGTCTTTGGACTGTGGGATAAAACCGGAGCACCCGGAGGAAAGCCACCAAACACAAGATGGGTGTGTGCACACAGACCTCAAGGCGGGAATCAAACCCTCGACCCTGGAGATGCGAGGTCACAGTACTAACCACTACACCACCACGCCACCCATTATCAAAACAAAACCCATTTTTTATTTTCCAATACCTAACTGCATGCTCAAATGAAAATAAAAATAAAAAGTAGAATGAGTTCTCACTTTCCATTTTCAGTTTATTATTATTATTATTATTATTAATTTTCATCTTTTTAAATAGTTTTTCCTTGCAATCCAGAAAACATAGCCAGGGAGGATAAAAGGAGATGTTAAAAAATAATAATAATATCACACCAGGAAAAATATAATCCTGTGACCAATAATAACAGTAATAATAATAATAATAATAATAAGCACATTTTGTTCTACAATTTTGTGAGAGGGAACTGTTTGCTAATAGTTAATCGATCACGGATCGCATCATTCTCCCAGACAGATTTTTTTGGGTAGACAGATTCATCTAATCTGTTAATTAGTTGAATCCGCGGTGTGTTAATGAATTACACTCTATGCTGGACACTGGCCCTCAAGGAGTAAAGTCAAAGAGCCCTCTTTTTATAGTGAATGTTCAGGTGTCTACAGAATTTAACACTAATTTGTACATCCCAATCAATGACTAGTACAGATCTTGAACATGTAATGTAAGATATTACGGTATACCAGCAGACCTTTCCAAAATGGCGGCCGCCTTGACGTATTTTAAATAGTCAGGTTTAACACTTCCGCGTTTGCGCAAACCCTGCTGAGGACATTCTCGCGCATGCGCAGATGCCTAAGGGGGTTTTCCGTCGGAACGTTAAAGGTAAGGACTTCATAGCTTGTTGATGGCGTCTAAAAAAATCCCACCAGCTCAAGTATTTTAAGCTTAACAATGAACTGCACTTTAATTTCATTCGTGTTGAAAACTTGTCTGTATGATTCCTTTAACCGACTGAAAGCTGGCTAATCACTGTTTAATACAGAATGCTTCAGCTGGCTAGTTTGCCTTCCTAGCTACGAAGCTAACTAGCTACTGCGTTGGGCGTCTCTACAGCAGTTTTTTTTTTCCCTATCCGAATTCTGGCTAGCACCGCGCAGAACGCGATGATTGGTTTGGAGTGGAACCGTCGTGTGCGGATTAGTTAAGTGTTATCCAATCAGGATGAACGCGGCGATACATATAGGTGTCAGTCTTTTCGGAATATGGGTGTGGAGAAAAATAACGCTAGCGCAAAGGGGGCCTGGTGTTGCGGAGCTAAGCTAGTGTTAGCTTACAGCATTATAAAACAGGTTGCGTAAATAAAATATATAAATATATATCGAAGGAGAACACTGTAAACAAGAAAGTTTTATTAAAACACGGAGTCAAACGACATAGGATTGCGATTTAATTCTAATGATAGTGTAATGATAATAATAAAATAACATGCTAATGCTGTAATCAGAAATGCTAATAATATTTCACAGCCACAGGGAGACTGCAGGGTTTAACACGACGTTTAGGGTTATTTATGATCTAATATTAAACTGTGATTTAAATTCTGAGGAGTTTAATGAATAAACCTGATGTTTTATGAGGATATAAAAACCTGAGAAGTGAAGCTGTAAATGATCTCCATCACTGCAGTCTCTGAATAATAATAATAATAATAATAATAATAAACCCCTGTGGACACAAAGCTCTGTCGCCTCGAACACCAGAGGAATTAATAAAACATTAAACCTGTCCTGGGATTAAACATTCACAATAATCACTCTGTGTACCAAGGTGTACTGGGTAAGTGTGTGTGTGTCAGGGGAAAGAAAGTTGAACAAAATCCACCCATGTCAAAATAAATCTAAACATATAATATATTTCTATAAATTCACTCAGTTTTCTTCAAAGATGCAAAAACAAGACAAACTCGAAGAATCAGTCCTGTTTGTAATAACTGCAATAAATTACAATACAGTATCATTATTCAATTACCTATTTGGTTGATTATTTGTTTACTTATTTACATTATAATACATTTATTTACAAGCTAACTGAACACGGTCTTGAACTCCTTAAAACTTGTGCTTAATCATTAAGATATTTAAAGTATTTATCTTTTAATAAATATTTAAAAGGTTAGTTTATAATTCATAGACAATGTAGGAATCATTAAACAAAAACAAAAGTTGATAAGAAAATGTAAAGAAATGAAAATGTTAATTAATGTAAGTCAAAGAGAGAGAAAGTCAGTTTAATTTTCAAACAAAATAGAAAATTTGTACTTAATTTTTAAGATGCTAAAACTTGCTGAATAAGGATTGCTGATTTTTGTTTTTTATTTTTTTGGGGGGGAAAGTAGATATTATTTATATGGGGGAAAAAAATAACTGGAAGCAAGTGATTTGTGCTTCATCTTGATTTTATTTTAGTAATTTATTCTGTTAGTTAAATTATTATGTTTAATATGAATACAAATGTATTGTAAAACGCGTGTTAAAAATAGAAAATGAAAGATCTAGTTACAATTATTATTATTATTTATATTATTAAGAATTTTTTAAAATTGTAATATAATTATGAAAATACTATTTAAAATGTATTATTTACAATTGCAATAAATTTTTTTAAATGTATATATTTTTTAGTTTGAACAGTTATAAACTCTAGCAACAGCTTAATGAAAAAAAATCTTTATTTTTTTTATTTATTTATTTTTTGACAGGAAACAATTTGTACAGCTTCCAGATATTTTTTTTTTCTACTTGTACTGCTATTTGTGCTTCTTTCTTAAAAATGTAACTATTATTATTGTTATTGTTTTATTGTTGTTGTTGGTTCATAATAACCAATTTTTTAAAAAAGATTTATTAAAAACATCAAACAATTGGTGTGCAAGTAAAGAAAAAATATATATCCAATGTACATTTTTACCGAGCCAACAGAAGGGTTATTAAGCTCTATAAGCCTGTTATAAACCTGTTATAAACATGCTATAGCAAGATGATCAGCTGTAAGTGTCGGTCCTGAGAGACCGCAGCCCACATTATCTTCTCTTCATTTACAGCGTTTTGCCTTTTTGCTTTTCAGCCGTCGATCTTCACACACACACAAGAACACTGACCTGGAACACACTGCAGCGGGAAGAACTTCAGAGAAACCCTTGAGAGCTTTACACTCGGTCCTCCACCCACTTCCTGTTCCTCTTCCTTCAGGGAGTTTGGCATAACGAGGCCCCGAGAGACGACGAGAGCGGCGCAGACGTGAGAGCCAGCACCATATTTCCGTAAACGCAACGGGTTTGTTTGGCCGCAACTTGCGTGTTTTCCGCTTGCATGATAAACCATTCAGAACGCAGCTCGATTAAACTTCACATCCGTACGTGTCTGGGGAAGTCAACAACGGCGATGGCGAGAACACATGAAGGGGAAACGATCAAGTCCTACAGCGCCTCCTGTCCAAATCCCTCAGGGATTTTCTCTCAGTTTTAACCCGCGATCTTCAGATCTTATCCGTGAGCACCGTACCCATCCAGCATGCACAGATGGGACGCTTTGTCGCGTTGCTTCGCCGTCCCAGTGGAACCGAACCTTCACCTAACCTCTTAGCCAATCAGAGTAAGGGCTCATGAACATGTGCAAGTAGAACCCGAGGCTGAGCGATGGATGCCAAGCTTCGAGACGATTTGTTCCGGAGGTACGTGGCGTTCCTGGAGAAGCGTCTGGAAGAAGGAGTGGGCGGAGCTCAGGGAAATGTCCGGGAGGAGGCCCTCGTCTCCACGGCGACCGCCCTGCTGGGGGCGTGCGAGGCGGAGGCGGCGCAGCGGTTTCGCATGATCCGGTTCTACGACATAGTCGAGAACTCATTGCGAATGCTAAGGGGCGCAAACCTGCACACGCTGGAGAGCGCCTTCGCCACGCTGGAGACCGTCTGCACCAACCTGCTGTTGTTCCCCTGGAAGAAAGAGTTCCGCTGCATCAAGGTGCGTGCGTGTGTGTAGTTGTTGTCATGCTTTAAAAATATATATACATATATATATTTTTTTAGATTGACTTCTGAAACTGGAGACGTCTTCCGTAAACTTTGGCACAAACACGTTACTTTTATTCTGTTAAACTTTAACAATTTCATAGTTTTTTTTCTCGTTTATTTATTACTTTTATTTTTTTTAAATAAACTTATTGTGTTCATGAAATCTGATTGGCTGAGCTTCATCACTTTTTTGTTGCTTAGCAACCAAATCTTCTTGTTAACAGACTGCAGTATGTGTAGAATGATAATCATTATTCTTTTGGTGTATTTTTATTATATGATTGTTATTTTCTGAGCCATGGTATAGGGTAGAGATCCGTGAGACATAGACGTTGATGTAGAGTTTTATTTTAATTTTTTCTCTTTCAGACGTTCACCGGGCCGTACGTCTACCAGCTCCAGTCGGCCATCTGCGAGTCCGATCTCCGCGGCGTGCTGCGCTCCATGGGCTACTCTCGGGATCAGGACCTGCAGTACGTAATGAGGGATCAGCACGTCGGCACCGGCGGCCATCACCTCCGCCAGCTGGGGTTCGAGCTGCTCCTGGCGCAGGCCGAGTGCCGCCTGCTGAGAGAGCGCGGAGGGGGCGTGGCCGAGCTGGAGGCCGTTGAGGCGCGCAGGAACTCCTGTGGCGACGACGTCACGCGCTTGTCGGCACGCCAGTCCGACCTGGACCGTGCCCACCTGAGGCGCAGCGGGCGTCCCTCCAAATCCGTAGACGTGACGGACGGCGCCGGTCACTGGCACCAAGCCAACAAACCCGTCCTCAAAACGTCACTCAGCCTCCGCAAAGAGCCGCTCTTTGTCGATGCTGAGGAGGACCTGAAGGACGAGATAATCCGCCCCGTCGGAGACTATTACCCCTCCCAACCGCCCGACCCGTACGCCTACCACCTCTCCTCCCTGGACGAGATCGACCTGTACACGGAGCGAGGGATGAGCGGGCGCCACACGCCGTCCCGGACACCCAGCAGGGAATCGTGGGAATCCTGCGCGCCCAAGAGTCACGGGTTGAAGTGTCAGGGCTGCGGCCTGAACTCGCCGACGCTCTCTTCCTGCCAGAGGTGCGACGCCATCCTCTGCCCGACGTGCCACGGCTCGGACCCGGCTCCCTGCTGCGGCTTCCCGGACTTCCCGAAAAACTCCTTGCGCCCTCTGGACGGCTACGTCCCCGTCAAGGAGAAGCTTTCGGTCTATTCCAGCTCGCACCCGCACACTCATACTCACGCTCACACACACACCCACACTCTGACACACACACACCCGCTCTCACACTCGCACTCCCACTCGCCTCTTCTGGACAAACCCATGATCGGCACCAAGCTGTTCTCGAGCAAGCCGGCCTCAGCGGGAGGAGCATCGGTCTCGTCGTCCGCCGCCGGGGCGTCGCGCTGCGGCTTCTGCAACAAACCCGGAGCCTCGCACACCTGCGTGAATTGTTCCAAGGTGTCTTGCGACACGTGTACCAACCTTTACATGGGGGACGTGTGCACACGCAAGAGTCTGCACCACAACTTCATCCCCAACCACCAGCTCAACTACAAATCCAGCACCATCACTCACCTGGTGTACCGATAAACACAAACCGTCGCTCCGTTTCTTCTTCTCTGGTTTTATTATTTCTCCATCTCTTCATCATCCGGTCACGTGAGCTTATCGTTCTTCATGCTCCTTTTAACCTTTACTCTCCTGCCTTGACTTTCTTGATCGTAGAGAGAAAGAACAAAAAGCGGATGCCGGAAACAAAAGAAAGAAAGAAAGAAAGAAAAAAAAAGCCCAGATTGAACAATGACAACAATGACATATGCAACATGCGTCATGTAAGAGACTGCGAATTTCAACTCTCTCTCTCTCTGGAAACGAGACGAAGCTTGAACAAACCTGAACAAAGAGAAGACACAAAGAACAAACACTGGAAACTCAGTAGTATATATATTTTGAAACTTAATTCTATAGAGATCCGCGCGAGAGTTCGGAACGGTTCCGCCGCCGTGTAATGTCCGATCAAAATATTTTCACGTGTCCCATAAAGCTGTCCAAAAATGCTGCTGTGAAATAAATCAGGTGGAGAAAGTTGTCGCCCCGATCACATTGATTGTGTTGGAGTGAAACTGAAGAAACTTTTACTTTCTTTCTTAATTACTTACTTTCTTTCTTTTCTTTTCTTTCGTACAGGGCATTTACAGATCACAGATTAGATCAAGAAAGTTTCAGGACGTTTACAGGGAGTGCAGAATTATTAGGCAAGTTGTATTTTTGAGGAATAATTTTATTATTGAACAACAACCATGTTCT
>JAQQZS010000015.1:1176287-1186521 GCA_030068045.1 Platyallabes tihoni | reverse complement strand
GGAAAGGAGGGGTTTAGACAGACTGAATCTTCGAACTGATTCACACGAGTCGTTTACGAATCATTTAGAAATGGGGTCAAATTAAATCTATTTTTGGAGAAAACTAAAGTGTTTTTTGACACTTGCATACATGTAAACCTGTTTTAAGAGACTCATTAAGCAATATTAGCAACCTTTAAAATGGCATTATAGGGGCACTTTAAACAAGGATTGATTATATTGGTTCAGGCCCAGTTTCTGAGCCATCAGCCCAGTGCTGTCATGCCAGAACATGCAGTTCTCCATTCAGTCTCCAAAAGTGAGTCAATCCCTCCATTAGCCACTAACAGTGATGTATAATTACAGGTGTAGCTGATGAGTGACATCTACATTGCAGGTTTCAATCCGCTAGCTGTCTGCTAGCATCAATTTAGCTAACCAGTTACCTGAAGACACTGTAGTTTAACTTAAGGAAAGTCGGGGACGACACTGGATGGAGGGCATTACAGTATATGAAAGACACAAAGACTGGATGAGGAAATACAGATTGAATAAAAATGTGAACTATAGAAGCATTTAGAAAAGGAAAAATAAACACAGCATTTCAGTTTTAGATTATTACACATATTTTACATATGTGGTATTTTACAAAGGTATTCAATATAAATTAAACAAAAATGTAGAGAGAATGTCCAATCTGTACAGTGGTGCTGTTACCAATATGATGTTAAAAACTCAGCCAGTGGTGTTTATTTGTGGACCAACTGTAGGCCTTGTATACACGGTATAAATATTCCATCTGCTCCATCATCAGAGAGAGAGAAAAGACATGTATTATACAAATTAGTTGTCAGTTATAAATATCCGGACACACTGTTTTATAATTGAAATTTAAAAGGCCCAAGTAGACAGACATCATGTTAATCTGCTTCTTCAAAATTGGGGAAACGGAGATGATCGTCTGAAACATAATGAGCTCCACAGCAGCAAGTGAAGTGTAATTTAAGCCGGAATTCGAGCTCCAGAGCATCAAATGTCCGTGTAACACCCACGAACAAATAAAACTAGTTCTTTTGATCCAGTGATGTCGGGTCACTGCATCCAATCACCATTATGACACGCACCTTCGTCTCATGGTTAAACCCAGTGTTTATAAGCATTAGGTCATTGAATATTAAATGAGAAGGTACAGAACTTAGGATAAACAAAAGGGGGAAAAAATCACACATTTTTACGAGACTTAGTCTCTCAGAATGCTCAACTTTGCAAATTTGCATTACATTCCCATTTTTTGTTCAGCAAAAAACATTTTCTTGTGCACACACGCTTGATTTTTTTATTTTTAAATTTTTTAAAACAATGTGCATGTTGTTATTGCATCCCACTTAGTTTTGTATTCATTTCAGGAAAAAAAAAAAGCTACTATTTCCATTTTTTAACATGATAATCTTTTTTGTTTGTTCTTTCTTTTCCACAAAGGTCTCTTCATGGTCAGAAAAAGGAGAAAATGTGTCATTAAACTATCTGACAGTAAAATAAACATTTTATTATTATTACATTGCCAAAATGCACAATTTATTTAATTATGTAAATGAATTTTCATTGTTATAAAACTGACCACATTCACCTTTAGTGTCCGAGTGTAATTATAAAAAAAGATTAATGTGCAGTTTAATGTCGGTAAAATTAATTATATTAATATATAAATGTGTATTTAATTTTTATTTTAACTCTTAAACAGTAAACCATTTAACATTTTGGTTCTGCACTTTTTGAGTCACTGAATTGTGTTGATTTGAGCCTTCTCTACCACTTGGTTGAGGTATGCTATATGAAGAAAAGTCCAGTAGATGTCACTGTGTCTATAAATAATGTGCTTTTTCAATTAATTTGTAGCGTACCACAAGAAATAAATCACACAAAATTAGCATTTTATCTGAGTTTCACTTTCTTTCTTTTTTTTTGCTTTTTAACATATTATATGTTGACAGTGAAGCGGCATCTCAGCCATTTGGAAGCAGCCTCTACTTGTACAGTGTCTGTACAAAATAAATAAATTAAATATATTTAAATAAATAAATATTTAAAAATCTTTTTTTTTGCCCAATTCTTTTTTGTTTTATGCATAATGATAGTGCTATATACAGTATAGTGATATAATGTATAATGTAAATAATTTAATTTACAATATTATTCTTTAATAAACATTTTACATCATTTCATCATTGGGATTTTGAGGAACAAAACACAGGACATGCTCTAAAGGGAAAATAATCAAGCTTTGTTAATGTGTCCAGGTTTACATTAATGCACTTCCACAGTAACATCTCATTCTTTTTACAAAGTTGCACGTATTTGTATTTTGGCTCACATTTGTGTAAAGCCCAGGGTCATCATTTGCATATTGAACCTGATTGGCTGTTACATTTTGTGATGCAAGAACACGGTCTGTTTCATAATTAATACTAACTCACTGAAATTTCAATTCCATAAAAAGGATATTGTAATTTAATTGACCATAAAAGTCATGAAATATTTTAATTTAAACAATAAAATCTCGTAGTATTTAAAAACACCAGAGGTAATACTGATAGACAAATAAAAGATAACCTTTTGAATAGTTTTTTGAAAATTGGAGTCATAGTATTTCAGAAAAAAAAACATTATACCCATGTGCAGAAGAACTGAAGCATAAAGTGATGATCTAATAAAGTTTCTTCTTCAGTAATGAAACACACACCATTTATCTCCTTCGTATGACGAGTTCGACGTAACATCAGAGTACGTGCAGCAGCTATAACACTCAGAACTGAACTGAACAGAATAAAATGCCATGGCTTTATTAATCTCACCAACTTAAAAAAAAAAATTATTCTCCTTCATATGAGTTGTCAGTATGCAGCACATAGAGCAGAGTGCAAAAGTTTAGATCCCCTTGGAAAAAGGGAATTATAAAATTATCTACAAACACCAGACATAACATACAGTAAAATATATAAAATCAAAAATGAAATTAGAAATGAGATGCTGACCCATCCTGGAAAAAACTCCCAATCCAAGGCAAAATCAGTGATTCTGTAGAAATGATTAAGATTTAAACTAAGTTTAATTTTTTATGATAATATATGAATGTACTGTACACATTTTTTAAATATCACAATTTCTATTTCTATAAAAAAGCCCCAGAAGACTAGAAGTCTAAATGCCTTTCTGCTACAAAATGAATTTATTTTCCTTTGGTTTGGACGTGACCTTTCTTATTTATTTTTAAATAAGATTAATCTAATAATTAATTTACTGCAGTTTTTCTCTTAAACCCACCACCCCAAGAACCATTCCCATTAATCCTGATAAACAACACAAAATAATCTGTAAATATTCAATTAAAAAACCCAACACTTACTAAAATAAATCTGGCAAATTAGCTTATCTTTAAATAAAAATAAAAAAAGATGTTTTCCCTGTAAAAGGGGGAAAAAGCAGCATGGCGTAGCAAACCCTCCTCATACTCTACATTCTCAGAAGCTACTTTGATTAAAATGATTCAGTAGCAAGATTTAACACAAATTAACATATGAACACACTAATAATTTTCTACAATTATGTAGCACATTAATAAATATCACAATAGTAAAGAGTTAAATCCCAACATCCGCACATTCAGCAGTGTCCTTTCATTTTAACAAACAAACAAACACAAACAATCTGGAATAAAGACAAATTTATCTAATATCTCTCACTGCACCACAGTGTGGTCGAGTCCTGCATTCTGATTGGCCAGAAGGTCTTGATTTAATTTTCAAGAAACAGAGCAGCTGAAAAAAATCACAGCTCCATATTAATCCCCTCGTTTCTATGGTAACAGCTCAAAATTTATGCAGTTGTTTGTGTAAAATGAGTGGAAGGAGTCTCCAGTTCCAAAGGAGCGCTCAGTAAGAGTCAAAGCTGTAAGTTTGGGTTTTCAGGACAGAGGAGTTTACGCTTCTATGCAGTGACACGACAAGTTGTTGCTGTTTTTTTTTGTCTTAATATTATAAGCAACAACAAAAAAAGAAGAAAAATAAATAAATAATGCATAAGATTATAATTAATTATTAGGAAATGGCTAAAGCGGTAGATCTGGAACTGTGGGATGTGATGTTCTAGGAAAATAATTTCCAAGAACACAAAAAGAAAATATTTGAGAGTAATTCCTTGACGTGTTTTTGTAGCTTAACACGAGACTTAATAATTTTTGTATTTGTTGTATTGCAATATGGAGTATAAATTTGACCCGTCATGTGCGTCGCATTTGATCGCACAAATTCTAAAACTGAAAGTTGTAGCTGCGCAAACAAAACCGGTCTGAAAACAGTTCTAGAACAGGGACCTTTCAGACTGAACCAGTTCTATAGTGCTAGAACTGTTCTCAGACCTGTTACTGTGCGTCTCCGCCATTAGTGACCAATACGGGCTAATGACAAGAGCTACGATCTACGATGCGAGGACTCGAGTACGATGACGCACTGCACAAATGACGACAGGAACACACACTTGCTGGGAATGAAAGAAACCAGTGTGTGTGTTTCACATCATGACAGAGAATATGTTTTTAAAAATCTATGACGGCCCTATTATAAACATACAGGATAAATTTGCCTTTATTCTAGATGTTTTCACTTATGATGTATATATTTTTTTATAGTGTTACGTTAACATCAGTGTTACTTCATATTTGATCTCCTTTCTTTCATCATGAATGAATGTGGGTTTTTGGCACTTTCCAGTGACTTGGTACAGCCCGTGTACCTTATTCAGTAGATGTGAGAGACGTGTGTGTGCGTGTGTGTTTCAGAGCATCAGAGCAGTTCAACTTCATCATCCTCAGACCCGGAGGGACCCTGTCGCACCTCCTCGTACCACTTATTGGTCAGAGTCTTCATCTGGATTCGCCCGTGCAGCAGATCCTGACACACACACACACACACACACACACACACACACAATTAGAAACATGCCAAGTGATTTCCTTTGTGTTTGCAATTTAGGCTTCAAAACAGAAAAACAATCTGCTACTAAAAAAATTTTTAAAAATGTTAATGAGCGAATGTTTATTACATGCCCTCACCGTCCACTTTATTAGAAACACCTGCTCATTTTAATCCTAACGATTCAGTTTGAACTGTTCAGTCGATGTCGTTTGCTTCAGAGGAGTGTGACGTTTACATACTGTACCTGCATGAATGTGCTGGTGTTCCTAATAAAGTGGACATGGGTGTATTTATGAGATTTATCGCCCTAAACATGTTTCGAGTTTTCTTTCTCCTAATAAAACTACAAGATGAGCTACTGGGCGTATGAATCTATAATGATTGACACTCGCCTAGGTGTTCTGAACTCTCAGATCTTAAGTCACATCCCTCTGAAGCCCCACCCCTTTTCCGATCGGGTTATGATCCTAGACCAGCAGAATAGCTGCCTAGTTTAATAATCGATCACGGAGTCGAGGTCACAGAAAAGTCGCGGTTCAGATATTTTTTTTCCTCTTTATTAGTTTCCTTCCTGTATTCAAATATTTTCTATTTTTATAATAAGTTTTTCAGGATACAAATTAATCACAGGAGGCGTTCCTGTCCGCACCGCTGCGGAGGATGATGATAAATTTATTCTTTTTTATTTTCCCTGCCCGAGGCTATTTAGATTTCAGGATAAATAAAGGAATCCATTTATGCGGGACAAGACATGTGTGTGAGTCGTGCAGTATTACCTCCTGCGTGAGTCTGCGAGTAAAGAAGGGATTGAGGTATTTAGCGTCGAGCCACAGGAAGCCCTTCAGGTCCTGTCTCTGTACGATCTGAGCCTCGTACTCCTCCTCCGTCAGCTCCGAGAGGTGCTCTGACTCTATTGTGTTACCCTGAGAGAGAGAGAGAGAGAGAGAGAGAGAGAAAGGGAGGGAAAGCGGTATATTAAAAGGATGCAGCCATGTACATGTCGTGTGCAAATGATGGAACGAGTTGCATCGCAGCCATATTGCTGGTGTTCTGCTAATTCATGTTGCTCATTATTTTAAAACTTAATAGTTCTGACTAGCTGGGGAATAATTTTGTTGATTATGTACTCGGAGCATTACTTGATGGTGACTGAAAATCACTTAGTCTTTATGGAAAGAGATTTTTGTACAGTTATGAATAAAAACAACTGACAAAGTAACATCCATCTATTTACTGTTTATGTGGTGGTGAGCACTGCTCCTAAATCATCTGCAGGTCAGTCTCGATCAGTCACACGTAATAATCAGACTGAATACAAACATGCTATCAGGGCGATATTACGAAATTAGAATTGACTGTAAACACACCATAAACAGTGTGACGTGTCCGTTTTGAAAATCGCGAAACTGTGATTCCTCTTCACAGACCTAAACCAATGAGTGAGTGACGGCGCTCTGAGCCAATGACGGTTGACGGTACATTTGTCAAATGATGTTGTGGGGCCATCGGGGGGAGGGATCATTTTAATAATGTATCACCCATGAGTAACAGGAAATACGTTATGTAAGAGCATGAAACCCTTAACGGTTTTCTTTGCTTGATGCAGCTGAACCATTTGAGCCTTCTGAACGGGCGTCCTTTTTTTGTCCATCATTTCATTATTTAAAGAAAGTAAAGTGATTTTTTCTCACCTGTTGATATTATTAGTGTTATAATATATTATCAGTATTGAATACGTTTACTGAACAGGATTTCATGATCAGACTTTCTGGATATAAGACTTAGGCCAACAACTAACTGGACTAACACACCGTGCAGAAACCATGCTCTCACCATCTTCTCTGTCTTGCTCAGGTTGATGTCCTTCCTGTTCCTGCGTCGTGATTGGCTGTCCTCGATGTCCATGATGCGGATGAGGGGCATGGTCCCGCCCCCCATTAACAAGATGGTGAAGAGCACGATGACGATGGTGGTGGTGCCGATCAGCTGCCGCTTCTCGATGGGCTCGAGGCCGAGGTGGAGGCTCAGGGCGTACGGGATCGCCCCCCTCAGGCCTGGAGGAACAGACAGAGGGAGTTGAGTGAGAGATGTAAGAAATGAGGGACGTTTAAAATAGACTTTAGATATGTTTCTTACCACTGAACCACATGATGAACATCATTTTAGGCGTGATCTTGTGGTCACGGAAGAAGTTGAGTAAGAAGGACAAAGGGAAGATGTTTACGGCTCGACCAAGAAGAACCAAAACCTGCAGAGCAAACGGCAGCAAAAAAAAGTTAAGTTTTATTGCTGGTAAGTAGTAGGAGGAATAAAACACGAACAGGGTCAGAGTGAGAATAATAAATCTGCTTCATCAGACTACCACATGGCTTTCTGTTCCATTTTTTGGAATTACAAGAAGTACAAAAATATATACACAAAGTTAAATAATAATTTAACACACTGAATCATTAAAAAAAAACTATACATGTCAAAGAAAGCCCTGGGTATTAATGCAATTTTATATAACAATAAAAATTAAAAACTACATTTAGGAACTATTTTTATATTTTTTAAAACAAAAGATTGATTGTGTAATTATTACATCTGCTAATGATGTTGAGATGCTGTTTGTTTTTCTTCATAAAGTTCCAATTACACCTTAATTTTATTTTAAAAACTTAGGGTCTTCACTTAAAAAAAAAAAAATGCATTAAAAAAGTGCACATCGCCACCTGGTGCACTGGAGCATAAATCTGCTGCTATATTGTATCATATATAATATCGTATATAATATATTGTTAGAAAGATATACATAATAAATAAAATTTGTATTACTGAAATAAACATTGTTATATGACACAAGGCTGTTAAAACATCAATTTTACATTTTTGTTTTGTAGTTTTTAGACAACCATCAAGAATAGCAAATGCACATCTTATATGTAGGTAAAAGATTTACCGCTGCATTCTTTAAAACATGTAAAGTTTATAGTCCGTTCCAGCCACACAGCCGTTCCAGTCAAATAAAGGAGTAGAAAATCAAAAAGCTAGAAAAAACAGATAAATTGGAAAAACATTATATTAAAAAAATATATATATATATTTTTCTTTCTATAATGTTTTTCCTATTTATCTGTTTTTTCTAGCTTTTTGATTTTCTACTCCTTTATTTGAAGGGATTTGTATAGTTTAAATGTGTAAAACTTACAGGTATAAAGTTTGGATGTGACAACTTTTTTTTTCATGGCTTAAGGTTTTTTAAATTGTTTTAAAAAAACATCATAAATAATTAGGATATTTATAAAATTGAGCTACTTAAACAGGTGCAATACAAATTGAATCAGCTTCAGGTATCATGATAATACTGTATCAGTTTCTTAGTATTTTTGTTGTTTCCTTTATGCTTTGACATGCGTTAAATTAAGAGTTTTTTTTTTTTCTTCTTGCAGTGTGATGAGTGCAGTGAGATTTTGTAGATGGAGGCAGTAATTACTCACGATACACCAGATAACAAAAGAAAACTCGAACTTGTGGGGGAAACTGAAAATGGAGAGACCCAGGAAGGCAAACACACAGGTTTCTGTGGAAGAGACACAAAAGGAAAGAAGAAAAGAGTTTAGTATCCAAAACAAAAACAGAAATCTTTTGATCATATTTAAATAAAATTAATCATATGACTAATGATCATATTTAAATAAAAAACATTTAACTGAAAATAAAATTATAATTTTTTATTTATTTTGGAAATAAACATCTGTATATTAAACAAGCACTTGGCTTATATTTTGCTATAAAGAATCACAATAAATGTGTAATTTTAATCAATGTTCAAACAATGCTAAAATATTAATTTTGTTAACACACATTTGGATACAATTACAAAATCAGCCAAAAATTCTGCCAAGATGTGATGCAAAGTGTCGAGTTCACATGGAGATCACCTGATTTTTACATATTGTGTATTAGCTATACTTCGTTGTGCGTTGCCACAAGTCACACACAAAGCAAAAATATAACATTTATATATCTGTACTGTGCTTATATCAAATATTTAAGCTCACAAAAAGCATTCATGTCCCTTATTTTATGCATCTTAAAAGGTAAAAAAAAACTGATAAGATCATCTGGATAATTTTTTTTAAAAATCTCTAAACAGAATGAAGCATGTTACCAAAATATGTAAATTAATTATTTGGGCACTTATTTCAGATTCATCACATATCACATTTATTACAGTTTGTGTGTTGGAAATTGGTAATATTGCTAATAGTGTTGTGTGGCTGGAACGGATTATCTGCATTTATATTATTTCCTCTGGGACAATGTGTTTCACAATATGAAATTTCACTTTAATTTAATTCCATTAATAAATAGTTTGACTTTTCTTCTATAGATAAGGCACGAGGTGAGGGTCGTTTGAAGGACGTGACTGACCACACATGAAGGCGACAGTGCGGAGCGTCTGCTGCATGAGGATCTGTGTTACAGGAGACAGGTTATGATGTGTGTAGTGGGACATGACGATACCCGAAAACAGGATGGCCATTATACCTACAGACAGACAGGCAGAGAGAGAGAGAGTTATATTATTATTTATGTGCAGCATGAATTCAGAATTTAATATAATTGTAATGACATCGTTTATAGTTAAGGCTCTCTTGAGGCCACACCCCAATGGGACTGACAAGCACTCAGGTCACGCCTCTTTCACTTATGCCCCCTCTTCTGCACTACAAGATATTTTTTTAGACTCGGGAAAAAGTATTGGCCCCCACAACAACAAAAAGCAGCTTACCAGCAGCCAATACAAACTGAACATGTCACCATAATGACATCATAAAGTATCCGGTACAACCTCTAACTGCCAAATATAAGACTTTACTGATTTACCGTGGATACCAAAGTTTCTATAATATCCTGTTTCTGTGTGTGTGTGTATGTGTGTGTGTGTGTGTGTGTGTGTGTGTGTGTGGGTGCGTGAAAGGACTGCGGCTGAGCCGGATCTCACCAGACAGTTTGATGCCTTCAGCGAGACCGTACGGGAGATAGGCGAAGATGATCATCATGCCGAACTCCAGAGACGGCGTCTTCCTCAGGTCAAAGTGTTTCAGACACTTAACACACGCAGCTAAGGCTCGCAACTTAACTCACAGCTCGTACAAATCTGACACACAATCTCAAAAACGGCTGTGAATCTGTTCTGAATATATTAAAATGATTTAAAGCAGCTTACAGTGGTGTGAAAAACTATTTGCCCCCCTCCTGATTTCTTATTCTTTTGCATGTTTGTCACACAAAATGTT
>JAQQZS010000015.1:1144138-1148027 GCA_030068045.1 Platyallabes tihoni | reverse complement strand
CCCCTCTCTCTCGCGCGCGCGCTCTACGGGCTTCTCCTTCCTCCGGTTTCTCTCTTTTCCCTCTAAACGCGCGAGCTGGACGGAGTTTCCCCCCGCGCATTTCGTTCTTTAATTCGTTTTAACTTAATTGACTGATTGATTGATTCCGACGTGATGCCGCCGCAGATGAGGTTCCGGAGATCCTTCCTCGGGCTCCTCTTCCTCTTCTCCCTCTCTACATCAGCGCTGTACTTCATCTACTCGGCTCCCGGGATCGGTGAGTGTTCACACATACACACACACACACACACACACACACACGCACACACATTTGGTATTGATCATGCGCGCCTTCAAATACATTTTATATTTATTCTTCATAAAACACATTATAACGCATCATGACACACACATGATACATTGTAACTATATAAGAAGCGGGGGCGAGGGGGCCCATTCATATCTGGTGCTTCCTGATGCACTGGCGCAGATATGCAACACACACACACACACACACACACACACAGTGAATACATGATAGTTCCTCATTGTGTCCTCATTTGTCTCTGTTCCTTTCATCCACTGTACTCAACCTGCTGTCCCTTCACCCTGTACACTCAGCTATTATAAATGCAGTGTGTGTGTGTGTGTGTGTGTGTGTGTGTTAGCGTTGGTGATCTCAGTGGTCTTCTTATGATGAATATTGATTCCTATGATACATATTGACGTGTAAACAATGGCTTTTTTATGATGCGCTCCAGACGTCGGTACACTCAGGACGTTCCCGATTATCGTTTCGGCGATACGCCATCACGACTAACGATATCCAAGATACCGTTATCGTAATTACGATTCAGTTTTTATTGCTTTGTATAAAAATATAACGCGTCAGAACAATGTATATTATACGTGCTACATAGGTTAATATTTACGTGTGGAGCTGGAAAAGTATTTGCACCCATTTCAGCCTGGATCACTAACAGGATGAGTCACTGTAATATGTTATCTAAGGCTGTAATATGTTATCTAAGGCTTTAGGCTGCTTATCTATATCTGATATTAGCTATTATCCTATAGAATGCTACAGTCATGAATTCTGACGTGCGATAAAGTGAGTATAAAGTATAAAGCTTATCGTGCTTGTTGTAAACTGGGAGGAACATGCTGCAGGGAGCAACTCGTTAGCCAATCAAAGGTCATTTTTTTATAGAGATAATTGACCTTATCCTTGTTGTTTCCAAGAGAACATTTTTTATTATCAGTTGTTAATCATTTATTGAGTAGTTCAGCAACATCGCTGTCTCGCATGCATGTTCAGAGAAAATAAATCTGTGAGGAACGAATAAACGGCACCAAGTAGCTGTTATGATGAGGAAGTGCTGCAGAATGAGCTGAAATGAAACAGTTCAGACTTAAGAGTAATCAGGTGGCATTAGAAAGTAGAAATCAGGTGGGATTGAGAAATACTTCAGTTTTAAAGAAACAGTTTAGAAGAATATAGGGTCATGTCCTGTCTCACTTTTTATCTTCTAGTCTCTCTCTTATTCACATCTGCTCTTAGTTTTAATCGAGTTTCATTTTAAATTTTTTATCTTCTGATCTTTTTATTATTTACATGTCAGGTCTCACAATTTTTTTAGTCTTTCTTAGTTTTGAATTTTTCTTCTCACCTCTCTCTTATTTGTTTTTTTGGTCTCACATGAATTTTTTTTTACTTCTAGTGTCTCTCTTGTGCCTGGACTCATTTTTTGTCCTGTCTTATATTTTTCTTCTTCTTCAAGTCTCTCTCTGTTATTTGTGTCTGGTCTCACTTTTTAGTTTTTAATTTGTGTGTGATGCTACTTTTTTTTTTAGTCTTATTTTTATTTTGTAAGTTTGTATCCATTCTTGGTTTTATTAATACATTTGTTGTGCTTGATCTGAAATTCAAACTTTGCATTCAGTCTCGCTTTTTAATGCTACATCTGGTCTTGAATCTTTATTCATTCATTTTTTTTTTTGTTGACCAGTTGATTTTTTATTCAGTCCCGCTGTATCTAGGCTCATGTTATTTTTTTTGGTATCCGTTCTTACTATAATTTTATGACCCTGTCTCATTTTTATGCTGCAATCATTATAACTTTTATATTCGGCCAAAGTCAATCTTTTTTTATTTTTTTGCAGCTGGTCTTACTCTTACCCCGTGTCTCCGCTTATGTCTGTCTTTAAATCTGCAGTCAGTATCACTGTTTTAGTGTCCTGTTGAGGTTCGCAGATAAATTAGTCAAAAGTCTATCTACTCTATCTCTCAATCTATATTTTGAGGTGGACTTGCATGGTGTAATTCCATAACGTTTGTGAAGAACTCGGGGTGGTGCTGCCTGTCTCCTGATAAGATCTTAAATCTTTCGGCTGTCTTTCTGTCTTCATGCAAATGAGATTTTTTTTGTGGTTGAGCAGGAGTGTGTGTGTGTGCGTGTGTGTGTGTGTGGGGGGGTGTCTGTGGGTGTGTGTGTGTGGTTGCAGTACAGCAAGCTGATAGTGAGGTTCTGCATATGCACCCAGCTTTACCCATTACAGCCAACATACATTTATTTGAATTCCTTTTTTTTAACCCTGGGGTCTTTCCTTTCTGAATCAGTCCTGCGGCTCTCCTTCAGGTCCTGGAGGGTGGCTGGTGTATTAAACAGAATGTGGCCGGGGACTGATAAGCAAACGAGGCATGTGGAAGAACAGACCTGAGAGGAGGAGAGAGTGGGTTTATGAGCAGCAGACATACTGTGAATTGAAGTTAAGTGTATCAGAGGACTCTATCATCATGAGTGTTGGCTGATGAATAACACATCCAGGCCGAGCGGGAAGTAGGCCGTGTCCTTTAATAGCTCCTTATACGCCGGTCTTATCACACACACAGACTATTGAAATTAAACTCATTGTTGGAGTGTTTTTAATTTCACCCTTCATTCTAATTTAAGTACATTTATTTGAATGTAGGTGAATTTAAGCAGTGGTATATCTTTATATATCAACAGATATATTTATATGTAACTAGTGTATATATATATATATATATATTTTTTTTTTTTTTTATTTTTTTTTTTAGTTAAATTTAGCAAATATCACATTATTGAAATTTTGAGGGGCGGAGCTTCTGAAAGATCACTGAATGGAGGGTGTGTGTGTGTGTGTGTGTGTGTGTGTGTGTGTGTGTGTGTGTTCAGCTGTTAAGCTCAAATATTAACGAATATTTGTCCAGAATTGCTGACGCCTCCTTTAAGTGACCCATAACTCAGTGTTACGCCATAAAGCCCCCCTCCGCTCATCTCATCCCCACGTAGAGGCTCATACACTCTATACTGTATAAGTATTGCCACATTCAGGATACACACTTTGTGTTATATGCTAATTCATTTAAAAAAAAAATATATATATATATATTATATATCATTTTATCTGGATACATCCTTTCTTTTTTTTTATTCTTGTCTGACTCTTAATTTTTGTTTGGTCTTGCTTTTTCATTTTGCCAGTCTCACTTTTTAATGCCACTTCTGGTCTCATTTAAAAATGTGTGTCTCCTCTTACTTTTTACATTTTTTTTATTCTAGTCTCACGCGTATTTGTATCTTGTCTCACTTTTTAATCTTACTTCTGGTCTCACTTTGTAATTTTTCTTCTAGATTTAACTTTTATTTGGGTCTGGTCTTCGTTTATCTTTTCTTTTTTTTCTCTTTTTTAAAAAAAATTCTTTTCTGCATCTTAAAAAGTTTGTTTAGTTTTTCCCTTATTTGCGCCTGGTCTCTCTTTTTATGTGCAGTCTCCTGTTTCACACGTTTTTGACGCTAGCGTTGTGGACGAGTCTGTTTTTGATGTCAGTCAGTGTAAAGCAGGGGTGTGTAAACTTTTTTGCAAAGCGTTCCAGATAAGACAA
>JAQQZS010000015.1:1134138-1139138 GCA_030068045.1 Platyallabes tihoni | reverse complement strand
ATGGCAAAAAATTTAAAATAAATAAAATATTAGTTTGATGATTTATGAGTTAAAAAAAGATGAAGAAGTTAACCTCAACACCTTAAACGCTGGATGAATGAAACAGAACAGAACAGAAGAATAGCCTGCACCTTGATCCAGCACCAGGACTTATTTTGCATTTTATTTCATTTTACTTTATAACACTCTGACAGTTGTTCATGCAAACAAGTTACAAGATGCTAAATTGAAGGTCATGGACACGTAGCGTCTGTACGGTGTAGCGGATTTTAATTCGCTAGTTTGATTTGTTAAGGTAATAAAACAAAACAAACGCTTATTTTTATACACTATATTGTTTCAAAAGCGAAGGAGGATCTGACCAAGCTCTCGTCACATATAAAAGGAATGAAATGCACTGAAATAAATAATATACATACTGTATAAATTATAGATAATAAAGTTATAGAATAAGTCCCCAGGTTGTAGCGTTAGCGGCGGTGGTGGAGCAGCAGCGCCGCCATGTTGGACTGCTCTAGTTTTCAATGCAAGTCATGGCTGATGGATCAGTATCTAAATCTGAAGCATTTTACTGTCTACAAAGTGCTATTGTTCTAACGACAGTGACAGGAGTGAGAAACGCGTTCCGCTTCAGAAGACAACAAAACTTTGGGTTGCATTTTTGACATCACTGAAAAGGACACTGGCAGATTGCTATCATTAGATGGTTTGCACGATCTGAAGGTTTAACATTCTAGATTTCTGGATAAAAATACATTTCTAAGCACCCAGTCATTTTCAGCTTCCGTTTAATTCCTTTTAAAGTTGAAAGTTTCTGAGTTTTAATCCTCTTATACTCCCTCTCAGTGTGATGATGTTTGAAGCACAAAAGAAGTTCAATGCAGAACCGGATCAGCTTGAATAAACGAATAGGTGAAAGTGTGTAAGATGGGAACGTGTACGATACGCATTATCTGTAAGTTCCGCATTCCTGCTCCGCGACTGGCCACGTTTTACACAAAGTCAGTATTTAAACCAATCACAGGAGAGACTGAATTCCTGTAGCGGAACCATCGTTTAACGCGAGAAAAAACCCAGAGCTGGCAACGCGCTACTTTCAAAAACGAGAGAAGAAATCCTCGAGCGTTGTCGTGTCCCAGTTTGTTCCGCACCATCCAAAATGAAATGACAGACGCGAGTGTCGTTAGCGTTACATCTGTATTACTCACGTGTTGTGTATGTCTAGGGACGGGAATCGCCAGTCGCCTCCGGATTCGATATTCTCACCTCAGTGCCAATTCATTAATATTGCGATTTCGTATCTATCATTATTTTATAAATATCCCAATTCAATGTTACAGTTTTTGATTTTGTTACAATTTCAAGACGTTGCACTTTTAGAATAATAAAAACTCTCATCATAGCTCGAAATTTTTATACCTTATCTTTATTCAACAGCTTCAACCTGAGTTATTAAATGTAAACGTAGCCGTTTCTTATAATGTTCCTTATAAAAGTGCAGCATTTAAACAATAACTTTAAACACAAGCGTTTAACATTTCATTTTAAATTAAATGGAACACAAAGTTACATTGTTACTGAGCAGCGTGTATCTCTGCTACATCATCCACCATAATTATTATAATAATTCACTCACAGCACACGGGACGCTAGTGTAGGTTTATGAAGAAAGTTTTACCGCCTCTAACGCCTCCAAAGTGATCATGCGGGCGCGCACCTTCTAACACGACTCGTGAGCGCTCACTGTGTTGGAGTTTAGTTTGTCTCAAAATGAGTGGGTTTGAGACTCGGTGCGTTTCTATTATAAATGTAATACATCATTTAAAAATCGGTTTTGGATCGAGTGTGGCAGCTCTTGTCCCGCCACACATCACACGTCTCAAAATCACGAAAGAATCGTGAATCCTAACTGAATAATTTTTTTTTCCCGGCTCTACGTTCGTCACTGGAAAAACAGCGGCTAACCGCGAGACTAAGAGTAAACCCAAAACGGCACAGATGATTAACGCTGTTTAAGAAAACGTTATAACCCCTGAAATAGCACATAACAAACATTACGAGTCTGGCTGAAGTGACTCAGGGACGTACAGTCTACTATATATAAACATATCTGTGCTAGACATTATTAGTTTAGTGGGCGGAGCCAGACCCTCATCTGCATCCTATATGAGGAAACATATCGTGGGGAAGTGAAGGGAAATTACGGAGACTCCAGACTCGTTTGCATGATCGTTCGCAAATAAGGCGCCAAAGACGCATCGTTTGCATGACCATTTGCTTGCTGTAGATAAAGTTGTAAGTGAAGAGGGGGAGAAGAAAACGTGTTCAGAGAAAGAGAGAGAATGTGAGAGAGAGAGAGAGAGAGAGAGAGAAGTGAGAAATCAGTCTTATAGGTGAAAGAACGGCTAAGAGCCGAGGACATCGCGCTGCGGTCGTGTTCTGAGAACAAAGTGAATGAGTAGCTGCATCAGTCAAAGTCATCGACCTTTAGTTCCTTCTTCCTGTCTGACATACACTCACACACACACACACACACACACACTCACACACACGCACAAAGAGCCACATGAGTGCCACAGAGATCCTGTTACAACGCGTGCAAGGCTTTTACACTCCACCGTGTTAAAGCCCAGCGGACGCAGACAACCTGCGGATCGATACGAGGGAAAGCCGTACAGAGGCGGCGGCGGTGGAGATGGTGGAGAGGGGGCGTGTCTAGCCGGATCTGATTCCAGCTGTGAACATTTTTAGCTTCACGCCATTGCATATAAGCTTCCTAAGTGTAAATATATATATATATATATATATATATATATATAAGTCTTAAAAGCTCCAGAAATAAATGAATAAACATATCCAGACCATTTAAAGACTGTAGTGGGGTTCTCCAAGAGGAACAACTCACAATCTCATTCTGTTGTGTATGTGCACATTATTTTGTCTTGCATATTGTCCCGTGTTACACTATACCGCTGGAGAAACAACATTTCATTCCAAATGATACACTAGACATTTTCATCATTGGATAGATCCTTACACTGGGTTACTATGGTTACTATTTATCAATCTAACAATCTTATCATTTTGATTCATACACATACACATTTCATACGAACTTAAATAATTCTTTTGATTGTGTAAAGCTGCTTTGCGACAATGACAATTGTTAAAAGCGCTATACAAATACAATTGAATTGAATTGTACCATCAGTCGACACTGTTAAGAAGAGTTTTTAAACCCAAACGATTCACTCTTGGGAAAAAATTTTCTTCACTCTACGACATTATTTAGGTCTTATATGCTGTAGAGACTTTAAGAGCTAGTCAAAAACCCTTAAAAGTTCTAGTAGTTACCATTTTTAATGTTGCTTAAGGGTTCTTTAAATTGTGGTTCAGGGTTAATTATTGAAGGTTATGATTGAGGCCAGGTTGAGGTGGTTTGGACGTGTTCAGAGGAGAGATTTTTTTTTGCAATATAATTTGCTTTATTATTAAACAAACTCTTTGAAGAACCTTTTTTTTTTCGAACTGTCTAATTATTTAATGTCAACAAAAGGTTCTTTAATGAGTATCTTGGTGTATCTTAGGTTTCTAGATTAAAGTCTTCAGAAGTTTTCTGTATGTAGACGCTTTAATAGACGAGAAAAGAACACTTAAGGGTTCTTGTTTTTTTTTCTCTTAACATAATGACTAAAGCTGGAGTTTTTATATCACTGCATGGATCTTTAGTCTTTAGGTTCTTCAGTAGTTTTTCTGTTGCTAAGTGCTCTTAGAAATAAAATGGCCTTTTTTAAGATAGAACTTTATGATCGTTTTGTAGAGATCTCTATGGACCTGAGCTTGTTTTTGTAGGAATGCTCTTTATAAAGGACACTTTATGAGGTTTACTCTCCCTGTCATCGTGTCGATGCTCGTGCACACTCGTGAAATGCTTAGAATCGTGAGCGGTTCCACACCGTTATTATAATGATTACAGCAGGTTTATTCATCCACCCTCAGCTCCATTCTGCAGATGTTAAAGGTTAAAGCTGATTCTGGATCAGTTTCTATTCATTCAGCTGGGGTTAGTTTTTTCTTCTACACGTTTAACAGGGAAAAAACCCTGACTCAGTTTCAGTGCAGTACAGGAGACAGCGATCAGGATAAAGAGGAAGTGGCTCTGATTAATAAAAAAAAATAAGATAAAAATCCCACAGTCACCTTCATACCTTTATTCTGCATATTTCATACATGAAAATAAAATGTCTGTTTCTCTGTTCATCTCTTCATCTCATCATCTGTTCAGCTGTCCCTGTATTAACCTGTGTGTTATAATAGCTTTATTAAACAACAGTTCCAGGAAATCCCACAGCTCTCATTTTATCAGCGCACAATCACGGTGCAGATGGCAGCTGACCAATCAGGCGCAGCCTTTCTACTTCGTCGTCATGGAGACAGGGAACGGGGCTGATAGCGTTGTCATGGCGTCAAGCATCAGTCGCTCATCATCTCCGTTTGACTCCATCTCTAATTAACCTGACTGGGTACAGACAGATTTGCTGCGTGAAGCGTGACACAAGCTACCCATTTTACATGTTTTAATAAACTTCATGAACATTTTAAAATATATATTTTTCACTTTTTAAATAATAAACAATTTAAACAAATAAACTATTTATTCTAAAAATAACTATTTAAAAAATCTTTTTAAAAATTAAGAAGTTAAAAAGTTCTTGATAATGTCTCTTTTACTTGTGCTTTCCTAAAGGAAACTTTATATAGATGTGCACATTTTTATAAAATAAAAAATAGAATGTGGTTATGATAGTGATCAGTGATTGGTTGCTGAGAGGAATAGTGACCAGTGATTGGTTGCTGAGAGGAATAGTGATCAGTGATTGGTTGCTGAGAGGAATAGTGACCAGTGATTGGTTGCTGAGAGGAATAGTGATCAGTGATTGGTTGCTGAGAGGAATAGTGACCAGTGATTGGTTGCTGAGAGGAATAGTGATCAGTGATTG
>JAQQZS010000015.1:1089088-1106040 GCA_030068045.1 Platyallabes tihoni | reverse complement strand
CTGCATAACTAATGAAGATAACACTTTCAAAACGCATGGTTTGAAAGGGCAGACTTACTGACTTAGAAAAAAAAAAATTATAAAATAGATAAAAGAGAAAAAGTATTAAACACAAGAAAAACACACAAAACCCGGAAAGCAACTGCACCAAGCTGCTGCACGCTCGCGCATGCGCAGATGAAATACAAGAGATTAGCAGATGAAATACAAGAGATTAGCATAATTGTTTATTAAATAATAAATAATTCTGTGTGATTTTAAGGGTGTATAAAAACATACCGTATACACTGCGTACTAAGTGCAAAAAGTTAATAAAAAACAAGATGTTGTATTAATATATTTGCTTTTGTTTCAGTATTAAAATGCTAAAAATTAAAAAAACATTTTAAAAAACAGTCTAAAAGTCTGATCTTAAAATCTTTTTCATTTTATTTCCATGAACAGTAAAGCCGTGTGGTTTTATCTCTGTTATCTGCTCTTTAATTACACTATTTCTATTTTTATCAGTAAGCGACCCACAAACAACATGATAAAACAAAGCTGGTCTTTTTAAACACTGGTACATTACAAAATATAAAAAGTCAGGCAACATCTGCTGCAGCAAAGAACTCATTTTCCCCTCGAGTTCACTGTCCTTCAGCTGACCTTCAGATAATTGAGCATCAATGCTATTCCCACACAAGCGCCATCTTTGTCTCTGTCTCTCCCTCTCTGTCTCTCTCTCTCTCTCTCTTTCTCTGTCTCTCTGTCTCTCTCTCGTCTTCCTCCTGCTGCTGCAGAGCACTCTGGGTATTTTTAGAGTCCTGGAGGATGCTCTCGCTCACAGTGTGACATTGAGGAGATGTGATGCGATGCCTTCTCTCGCATGCATCATGGAGCGAGGTCTAATGTTCTCAGACGTGACTACAGAGTTTGGAGTGTGTGTGTGTGTGTGTGTTAGCTGGGCTGTTCTTTAAACAAATCGTCCTGGTGGTGTTTTGACCCACCGAGTGACGAGAGGTGAACGTGTTGCTATAGCAACATCTTCTGGAGTGTTTTATTCCTCTTATTCTACAGCAGACAGTTTACTCACCAGCCCTCTCTTTATTCTCTCTCTTGAAGTTATTAGTACAAAATCGCAGCTCGTCATGTTGCTAAGAAACCGCAAATGAAGTTTCACACACTAATCATGTTTGAGATTAAACGAACTCCAATGTGCAGAACGACACTAATCTGCAAATTCCCTATCTAAATCTAGCTAATGTGTGTCATATGATTGCAGTTGTCATGGTAACATTACAGGGTGTCTAAAAAAAATAAGAACCAACGAGACCTGTAATGAAAAAAAAAATGGAAACATAAGTGTAAATTAATAAGTAATTAATTAATAAATTAACAATTGTTAATTGTTAATTAACAATTTTTAGGAAAATGTATATATTTATTTTCATAGGTTTGGCTGCTGTTAACAATGTATTAAAATCCAACTTGTTGGATCTAACTTGCGCCAAAAGCGAGATAGTTTAGTTGTAGTTAGCTACTGGGCTAGCACAGGAGTCTCTATCTCGGGGTACCTGAGAACCCACATGATACGCTATTGAACTTTACATTGATTTATCTCACTCATATAAATGTGAGCCAGCTTTTTAGCGTTATGTTTTACTTCTTATAAATGTCCTTTTATCATTGCTAATTAAATACCATTATAAGAAGTAGCTAACTTAACTGCTAAAAAGCTAGCTCACATTTATTATTTACAACAAAATTATCTCACTTTTGAGGAAACTATTTTGCTTTTTAGGAAACTTTATATAATTTTTCATAGGTTTAACTCATTAACTTGCGCCAAAAGCAAGATAGCTTAGTTGTAGCTACTGCGCTAGTATAGGAGTCTTTACCTCAGGGTAACGGAGAACCCACATGCTACGCTGTTTTATTAAAGATTAAACATTAAATGATGTATAGGTATTTATTTAGGTTTTAAACAGGTATTTACTGCCTATAGGTTTGCTAGCGTAATCGTTATCCTCGACTTGCTCAACCATTTGGTGGCTGCATTTTTTCTGCATATTGCTTAGTACTTTACAGGATTAGCCACAAGAGTGTGTTGTATAGTGGCTCAGTTTCTATACGAACTCGCCTGTACACACCCACAAACACACCTGACGTACATATATGCGTTGATGTTGAAACACATACTGTATGTGTGCGTGTGTGTTGTTGATAAATCCCTGCTACACTGTTATCTGTAAGCAAGCAGAAACTTGTTGTACAATACTTCATCCTGCTGTTATTTTAAACATCTGGGTGGAGTCCTTTAAACAGTGAACTTTATCCTAAATTACACAATGAAATGATCTTAAGTAAATTATTTTAACCAGGTCAGTTGGGGGAGGGGGTGTAAACTTGCAAAGCTCCTAACCTGATATGACTCGGTGTATTATTAATTATAAATTGAATGGACTGCAATTTTTTTCTTTTTAAGTAAGAAATCTCTCAGTGATAAAGACACCGGAATGTTTTAAACATAAAAACAAAAAAACACATTTTTATCCCCCATTAACCTGTTAACGAGTTCAGTTATAGATGTGGTAGACCTTCAGATCGGTTTTTGGAAATATAACAAATGTACAGAATGGAGGAGGATCTTTTGACGTGACCAGCCTCGGAACCTGACGTTCTCGTCTTCTTTTGAAGTCTAAAGGACGCTCGTTTTGCTGAACGTTACATTAACATGAAAAAGTCTAAATGTTACAGGAAATTATAGATCGTTCCTGTCTTGTGTGTCAGTTATGAGAGAACAAAAATCTATTATTTCAAAATCTAGCATCAGAAAGGTCTAAAATGCAAATGTGTTATTTGGAAATTGACCGATTTACAAAATTGCTTAAATGGTTTTAACTCATTAATGCATCTTAATGTCCAATTTTCAGATTCCCAGCTGCAAATATATATATATACATATATAAACGTTACCGTCTTTCTCATTATGATTTTTAGGTTTAACCCAGTCTTAATATTCTTGTACACTTTATTGTTGTGATTTGTTATATAGTCTGTAAACTGGCTGCTGTAACTTAACAACTTCCCTTTGGTCTGTCTGTCTGTCTGTCTGTCTGTCTGTCCGTGCCCAGGTGCTCTTCTCTGGGTTCTTAGCCTTAGTAAGTGGAGCTCATGAAAACATCACACTGAAGGCAATGACCTTTATCACCAAAATAAATTCCATAAAAAACCCATACACTCTCAGTTGACATACTGTACATGCTTTATATAAATTTTTTTAAATTCTTAAGCATGACCACGTACACACCCAGCTGCACATGCACACACATACACACCCACATTTTTCATGTGTATTTGTTTTGTTCATTTGTTCAAAGAGATACATGTTGTAAGATTAGCAAGAACTAAAACCTATGGTGCCAAATCAGCAGAATGTAAATCTGTAAAATCTGGAATTGTAGACAAAAAAGAAATCTGCTAATATATTATCTTAATTATGAACATAACACCAAAAATTGTAAACCATAGAAATAATTATGTAAATAAAAACCAGAAATACATTAAAACTATAAAATCTACAACTTGAAAGACTGAATTGTAAACTTAAAGTAGCAATTTAAAGCAAACCCAAATCCACACGGTGTGGGTTTCACATAGTGTCACGATATTATCACGATACCCGAGTACCAATTAAATTTATATTGCGTTTATTTTGAGTATCACAATTTTATAAATATTTTAAATCTAAGTTCCTGTTGTTCAAGACAGAAACATTGACATTTTAATCCAATTTATTACTCTCACTCACTCATCTTCTAAAGCATCTTCTAAAGAGACAAAAAAAAAAAAGAAAAAGAAAAAGAAACAGTCCTAAAGTGTATTTCTTTATTAGCGTTATTACTGCCCTCTAGTGGTTAATATTGGGAAGACAGTCCACTTTTTATATGTGAGTAGCCAAGCCATGCTGCAACCACACCCAGTTCTCATTTTATTCTCAAGACAAACTTTTAATCATGAAAAATTATAATCTCATAGAAAAAAATGATGTAATAAGAAGACATATATTTCACATACAAATACTTTCACACTTTAAGTTTAGCACCATAATGTTGACACACATTTATTTTAAAATAGACATGAATGAAAGAAACGAGATGATAAAAGAGCAGAGCAGCTTATAAATCAGACATTTTCCTCATTTAAAGATCCCAAAAGTTCAGAGATTTTGTTCATCTTCAGCTTATAAAGCTTTTGCTAGTGATTAGCAGATGAGTTGAATTCTACTGTCTGTGCTACAGCAGAGAAAACTGTGCAAATTAGGGGTTTAGGGATGGGGGAATTGCTGGGCTAAACTGTACAATATATATATAAAACACCATAGACAAATTATTTTCTTCATATAAGTTAACACACTGGTTAGAAGCATAATAAAATATATCACATAAAGATGAAAAATAAAGAGTGAAGTCTAGACGCAAGAAGTAGGAAAACAATGCCCCATTGATAAAACCAGAAAAAGAAATATCTCAATTTGTACAATCAGGTCTTGAATCGTCCGTGTAACCAGGTGGTGGCTACTGGACCGTCTTGTTCACGCACTCCTGGAGTCCATTTTGGAACTGTACCAGCTGCTGGGTGTGGCTAGCCAGGGTTCCATTGACCTGTGCCAAGTAGCTGTCTGAATGGCTCTCGAGTTCTGCGCGAATCCTTTCCAGCTGATCAGCAAGCTCTCCCAGGCTGCTACATTGGCCTTCTACGTGGGATACACGGCTCTCCACTCCCATGACCTCACGATGGGCGTCCAGAGCCGTGCCCCGACAGCCCTGCAGTTCCCCTGACAGCCTCCGCCTCAATCCCTGCAGTTCACCTTTCAGATGTATCAATCTGCGCTCTCCGGCCCCAAGCAGCACCCCCTGCTGGCCCACGAGCTCGGCTATGCCGTGCACTTGCGTGGACAACTGCTGCTGTCGTTCCTGCCATGTGGAGTTAACATGATTCATCTCATGCTTGAACAGGTGAACGGAATCTCTCAAACCCTTTAGGGTGCGGTTTACGGAGTTGACGTTGATCTTGAGGAGGGTGATCTCACCCTGTACTGAGCCCTCTTGTTCCTCTTGAGCAATTTGAAAGAGAAGTCCTTGCAACGTACCATTTAGACGGTCCAACTTATCTGTGTGAGTGTCCAGACGCTCTGAGATCTTCTTTTCCATCTCTTTGCAATCTTCAATCTCAGTTTGGATGAGTGCAGCATCCGGACTGGACGCTGGAGAGCAAGCCGAAGTGCAAAGAAGCTCAAGATCACTTAATTGCTTCTGGACACCATCCAGACCAGCCTCCATACGTCTACGGACATTCTCAATCTCTGTACCTAATGCTGGTACCACCTGGCCTTCCAACAGTGCCGGAGACGTGGCGTTACTCAGCTCCTCCACAGCAACAAAAAGACGCTCCTCCAGGCTTTTCAATTTGTCCTCCAGATGAGTCTTAAATCCATCCAGAGAACCCATTTCTCCATCCAGGCCGTCTAACTCTGCCTTGCCATGCTCTGTGATGTTCATGCGGCCTTCGATATCTATCAAGCGAGTATCCAACATTGTCTCCAAGTGGATTGTCTGCTCACTCAGTGTCATCTGGAGTTGCCTCTGAGACTCTGTCAGGCCCTGAACGGACTCTTCCAGAAGCAGGGTTCGGTAGGAGAGATTGTTAATCTGATCACAGCAGCCTGGGGTCACCGTCAGACCCTGGATCCGAGCCTGAAGATCACCCAGATCCTTCCTCAGACCTGTCTCACGGCCATCCAAGGACTGCTGGAACTGCTCCTGACCGTTCAGATATTCTTTATGGCAAGTCTTCTGAACCTGTGGACAGGACGCAACAAAGGGTGAGAGTTAGATCATCGGGCCATGTTTAGGAAATGTTTACACTAGGCTACATCAGGCTAGGTGATCGCTAGACAACTCAAAAATTCAAGTAACTATCCAAGAACCTAAAATGCATTCTCTAACATTATGACTCACCTGTCCAATCTTCTCATTGCAGTCGGTTTCCAGGCCACTCAGCCTTCTTTCAAATCCATCCAGGATCTGAGTCCTGACACCAGCCAATCTTTCATCCAGCAGCTTCTCCACTAACTTCGGAATACCCCCAGGTGGCACCTCCATCAGCCTCTTCAGCTGCCCATCGTGGCCTATTACCATGCCATGGATTTCATCCAGCATGTGACCCTTGGTCCTCAACTCATCCTTGACCTCTGTTACCCTTCCCACCAGCTCACCAAGGGCTGGGAAGCCATCTCTGCCTCCTACAGTGTCTGGTAAGCCCTCAGAGATGACACCAAAGCCCACTGTAGAGTCTGGCTGGCGTGGGGCCTCACCTAGCAGGGTGTTCACCATCTTGACAGTATGCTCACGAAGCGACACACGGATACGATCCTCCATGCCAGAAATCAAACCATTCAGAGTATCCAAACCTTGTGAAAGCCTCCTTAGATCCTCCTCCATACGGTCTAGACGCTCTCCGGAGACACCTGTTATTGGACCTGAAGGCAAGGCATTAAGAATAAACATTAATTGAACCATTGTCTGGGAAGTGGTTTGTTTTATGTAATGTATATACAGTAGGTACCTGCTGAATGCACATCTACAGTTGGTACAGTTTCATGATAACCCCCAGGGGAAAGAGGCCTGCCTGGCTCCAGCCCTGACCCAGGGGTTGGTATCTTTTTGTGACCCCGTGGGAAACCGTTCACCCCAGGTCTGGGTCCTAGAAAGGAGCCTTTGAATGGTGGCATGACGGAGTCTGGGCCAGATGTAGGGCCGTCTACGCAGTTTTCTCCAGAGTAGCCTGGGCAGCAGCGCCATTCCAGCTCCGTCACTGTCTTGTAGCCAACCTTGTAGGTAGGTTTGAAGTATGTCCGATACCTTTGAACATACATCAACATCAGCTCAGTTGAGGCTTCAGGTATTTAGACCTTCAAATTCTCCATATCTAGAATTTACTGCTAGCATCAAACAGGTTAGACTGGCTACAGTAGCATGCTTGGTTTGTGATCCACTTTCAAAACATCCGGATTTATCAAACAATGACTCTGTTGTCACCACATATTTACAGCAATTTATATGATCGGCAATGACTTTTCCTAACCTTCATTAAATGTTGTGCCACTTGGCCAGGTGGACGCATCAGTATGGATTTAAATAACACCTAGCATTGGTGTTAGCATTTCATTTGGAATGACAACAACATACTGACCTCATGTCTATATACAGTAGGATTACTGTATATATAAGATAGATTTATCTTATTGTGTAAGGGATTATGTAAAGAACATAAAAAACAGGGTACTAAACCGTCGTTCAACTTTGTACCTCTTAATATATAGGTACTTTTTAAAAGTGTATTTTTAACGTATTCTACGCTAATTGAAGATTTAAAAAAAAAATGTCGTCTTTAAGGTTCAGCTGTGTACCTTATTTCTAATTAAAGATACACAACATTCACATTAAAATATAAAGTATAGATAGGTAGATTATTGGAAACAAGGAAATCATGGAGTATCAGTGTCATGCTAAATTTATTTGAAAAGTTTAAAGATTAAATTCTCAATCAGGATAAACTAATCAGGTTTGCAAATTAGAATGAAACAAACTATCCTGCTTGGATTTATTATAATTAGTGAATCTTATCTGTGTATGTTAATGATCATTGATCACAAAACTAAACCTTTAAGCGTTTATTGTTATTTTTAACCACCACTAGAGGGCAGTACTACACAAAGTCCTACAGTATGAGTAGCTTTACCCGCTTTGATGAATCTTTTAATATTTACCATCATACTATTATAAAATGCAATAGTGGCATGAAAGCAGTACATCATGATATTCTTACATGACGACGGGACACTTCTGCCCCCAGATGCACTTGGTAGTGTACTCTGGCTTGACGTAGGTGGCCATCCCATCCTGCACGTTACAGGTGATGTTCTTCTGGACAATGTAGGCACAGTGGTTTCTGAAAGAGAGAAACATCAGGAGATGGGAATTAAAATTTCTTGGCCACTTCTACCATCTCTTTTCTTGGAAATTTTTGCAACTTCCTTTAAATTCTACAGTAACACTGAAAGAGAAAGGGAACATATCTTGAGGGACTCCGGTACATGTCATGGTTATTGCTAAATAAGAGGCATCAAGCCACACATCTGTCACACATCATATCTGTGACCATTTCAGCCCGTCCAGTCCTGCCACATGTCTCTGTCCTCCCCTCTTTCCCAGTAACAGAATAATCAGGTTCAAACTCCAAGGCGCAGCTATAGCAACTGTTAAATGTTAGTTGGCTATGGAGATTAGGAGGCAATAATCAGCGCTCAGATGGTGCAGAAATAACAGATTGGAGCCTTTTGAGGATCTGCACAGCTCCACAGCTGCTCTACGAAGACCGGCATCCTGCCAGGACCGGAGAAGGAGACTGATGCAACTTTGCCTTTTTGCTTGGATTTAGTTAAAAGGGTTCGGGTTTCATAATGCGAGTGTACACTCCGAAGCGGTTCACACTCACCACCTCAGGGTTTTGGTGGAATCAAATCCGTGAGCCTGTTACAGGTCGAGGCAGGGTTTTCCCACACGACCACAGTCCATCCTTAAACAAGGGCCCAAAAGCATTATAAAGAAGCTTAAGTTCAGGTAAAGACTGTAAATATCTTCACAGTATAATAATCTAACTAAAAATATCAAATTTAATCAAGGATTAAAAAAGGGACATACATACAGTCGTACATATAGTCAAATTTACCTACCATTTTCTAGTATATTACAATTACGACTACAGCAAACTAAATATAACGATTATTAAACTTCTTGAAATTTCTTGAAACTTAATTTCTTGAAATTTCTACATCAGCCATTCCCAAACTTAAAAAGGCTAACGATAAATATTGTTTAAATCCCATGGCTTTGTTTTTTTAGTTTATTAGTTATTTTTTTACAGAAATACATACAGTAGTATAATACAATTCAGAAATATTATTTAAAACGACATCTCAATGCCCACCTGCCCACTAGGGGGCCGCAGCCAACACCTTGGGAAACACTGCTCTAGATGATTTCTTTAAAAAAAATCCCAGTAAAAAGTACATAAAATAATAATCTGCAGATTAAATATGAAGCGTTTAAATTTAAAGTGTGCTAAAGTATTTATATAGAAGCCTAATGTAGGACGTAGTAACAATAATAATGTAGTAATAATGTGGAACGATGTGTGGAACGAATAAAGATCTAATCTTTATCTTTATTATCTTTATTTAATCATATCTTATGTAGGATTTGATTCTTCTTCTTCTCATTTTTGATGTGCAGTATTGACATTGAAAGAAAATGATTTGTTAAAAGGTGTATTTTTTTGTATATACAAAACAAAATATAATAAAATTAAACAAAAACACAGAGTTGTTGCATCATCTGTTCATTTTATAAAGGATAAATCTGGCTGAATAAAAATATCTTTTAATTTAACCTGTAAAACAAAAATGAGATAACATTAATAACATTAATCCACCTCCGCATGAGAAACCAATCTGGTCTGAATCGGGCTGTAAAGAGAGATGAGGAAAGAATAACGAGTCCTGATGCGTTAACGCTGACTCAGTGAAAGTTTAGCCAAAGTGTAAAAGTGGACTAGAAGAAATACTGATTACTGATTTTACATCCAATAAATCAATACATTTTTATTATTCATCAAGTCAAGAGACCATCATGTCCATGGTCAACTGTAAATGCAAAAGTAAATAAAGTGTCTTAACCATCATGGCTTCCTTCTGGTTCCTTGAGGTTTTCTAATGATCAATAATGACCACAAGCTAATTGTCCTAATGGCTCCGAATGCTTTATCAGGTAACATGTGATTGATTTTGGAGGCATTTCATGTTTTTTTTTTAACTGCTTTGGGATTCAGTGGTCCACAGAACTGTTGTCTGGTGGTCTCTAATGGGGGTTTAATAGATCTAAAGGACGTCCTGCTTTTTGTAACAGGAAAACACTTACAGTATTTACAGTAGAGATACTCAGCTTGGAAAGCATTTTCCATAAATAAGATAGAGTTTAGTTGTACAAAACAATAATGTATATCTTTGATCTGTTGCCAGATCTCAATCACGGCTGCTTCTCCCTTTTATCTTAACTTTCCAGGTTTTTTTGCCCTTAATGTAAACCATTTCTTATCTCCATAGTCAGGTGAGATCGATGTGTGACGTGAGAATGCAACTCTGGAATGAAATCAAAACCGAATCTTTGACCTGGGTTTTGTTCCACATGTTTTTTGACCAGGTCCTTGTACAGAAGGACAATCATTTTAAATCCAGTTCAGCATGGAGCAGCACAACCACCAGCCACCAGGAAGGACAAACAATCTGTGAGTGTGTTCCTGCCAGAATCAGGAGGATCCACAGCACAGCTGTTCTGCCTCTAACTCTGGCCTGACAAGATTTTGGGGTGAACCCTGAAGCGGTTGTTTGCTAAGCGGTCATGGACGCGTGCCATGCTGCAACAGAGCATCTTTTCTTCTGAACCGAAGAGCCAGCTCCAGGATCGTATATCATCTCAGAGTCTTAGTGTGTTGGTGGGATTTGAATAAACACAAACAACAAGCGTGTATTAGATGTAGAGTATTTATCACTGCTGAGTTCTCGAATCTGATTTATATTTATTGGGCTAATTTTAATACATGTTCTACTGACGGCTCATTCACAGGGACATGTCCAGCAAACGCTCCGCTAAACATTACAAAAATATTGTTAGGAAAAAAAATGTGTATTTAAAATTTACGGAAGGAGTCTCCCGGGTTTTGTGCTTGTTTTCTTTTAGAGAAAAAAAAGCCTGGTGAGGGAACGACCGTTTATAGCTGCTATAGCGTAAGTGATAACTTGTTAACTTCGTTAACATTAATGTACTTATGTAGTGTATAAATGCAGGCATTAATCTCCTCATGTTTACAAAGTGCAGGTGTGTGTCCTCTACTGAAAGAACTGAATTTTATGAAAAAAAACCAAAACAACTTAGATCAATTTTTTTTCTTCTTCACAAATCTTAGTGGATTAACTTTTCTGTTCAAAGGAAAGTTGAAAGTTGAAACCTCAACCACAGTTTTTTTTTTTTTTTTTTTTACTAAAACAGCACAACACACTGCGGTTTATTCCTTACATATTTCACAAGCAGACACAACAACACCGACATCCACGGCATGATCAGGAATGTGTTTCTAATCTCCTGACAATAGGAAGGACACTCAGACCGACTGACCCAAACGGCTTTGTTTCATCAGATTTCTCAGCGGGCGATGTGTGAAATCTGCCAAGCCAGTGAAAGAGAACGACAGCTGAATATGAGCAGGGTCTGTGCACATCTGGAGAAAATGGATGACCTTCAGACAGAGTGTGTATTTGTCTCTCGTCTCACTCATTCTTGTTAGAACTTATCCTATAAACAGGGTCGCGGGGGGCCTCCAGCCTATCAAACTGGACTCGGGGCACAAGGCGAGGCACATCCTGAACGGGGTACCAATCCATCGTAGGGCACACACACTCTCACACCTTAACCCCAGTGAGAGTCTTTATGATGTGCTACAGAACAGGTTGACGCTCCCACCATCATCAATACAAGATCTCATGAATCTCAATGAATGCAGCGGAAATAAATGTGAATGCTGTATAAAGTTGTTGGAACAAGGCCAAGATGAACATGAGCGGTAATGAAAAAAAAGACATAAAATGTAAATAGATTGGTAAATCTATCTACTGTAAATCTGTAATCCAATAATTAATCCTGATTGGGTTGATGCTGGTGGTTCCACCAAGGGGGAAAAAAATCCAAAAAGAATATGATTCACTCGATCTCAGATCCTGGCCAGTGTCCCCTATGTGAGAAGTTATGATAACAAATAAAGTTTTGCGCTGACATTTATGCCCAGTGCGACCACACAGCAAGAAAAAACTAAGCTGAAACACCTCCCTGGTTTATCAGAGAACATCGAGAGTGTGTCAGGTGGTGGTCATGGTGATGGTGATGGTGATGGTGATGCTTTACAGCTGTAAAAAGTGCAAGCAAACCTCAGGTGGATTCAGTCGAGGAGAAACCTTGCATGGTTTCTGTGTAATGAGGTGAAGTTTGAGATCTTAAACATTGTCAGAAGAGTGCAGGAAACCTTCAGTGACATAAAACCTCACCTCATTCTCCACTCATGAACATCTAACCTTTCCCTGGCTTCACTTCAAGCCCAGAGAAAACCTGTTCCCACTGTAAATATTTTCAGGATCAGCTTTCGGTCACCAATACCCTGCTGAATTTCCCGGGAGAGCAGAAGAATTCCTTTCGGTTTTTTATAGTCGGGATGCCTTTCCCTCCTTTTCACTTCTCTCAGAATAGTGTTGATTCTTTCCACTTTTTATTTATTTTTTTTTTATTTTTTTCACACGTAGCACTGAAGTTTACATCTTGATCGAGATGTGATGAAGGACACGGTGAATTAAACCCCGGCCAATTTTAGTCACTTATCTAAACCAGGATTTGTTTTTAATAGAGTCTGGGTCTTAACGGTCTGCGATTTTTGAATGCTAACCGAGTCAGCGTGGGATCAACGCTATAAAGGGTATAAAAGTTGTGAGCCTCTAATGGGACTTACAGAGTAACAGAGAGATGTTATTGTTCCTAAAGAGAGAAATCTATTCTATTTTCAACCCATCAGACATAAGCGTGACTGTTCTTTCATCATCCGGTGGGATCGGATCACGAGCGGGTCGTTAGATTAGAATTAGAAAGGGAGCGGGGGGGTGGGTGGGCAGCATGATTTCAGAGATATTACCTACAGAAAATTGAAAGACAAAAATAGTATTTGTTTGTAGCTTGTTTCTTGTGAGCGTGGCCTCTTTAACGTTTTTTTTTTTTTTTTCCACATGAGAAGCAGTAGTGGCAAAAATGTTTAGCTTACTGCCCATTTGCTTACTACACATTTGTGTTAGATGTATTCACGTTGATTATTTAAGGAAATTGAGCTGTGTTAGGGTTTTCAATACAAGCTACGTTCTTTGTGTGGTCTCCACACACGTTTCCTGAGATGGTAAGATTCACGTCAAACAGTCAACACGATCTAATTACAGGTAGAAGTTGAAGTACGAGGAACTGAAGAAACATCAGACCACACCTGTTATGAGAAAATTATTTTACTGTGTTAGAGTTTTGAGTTTTAAAATATCTAGGCTTCTAAACCTAAATAATAAATGAAGCACAAAGTCGTCATTGCTAGCAACATCGCTAGCAACATTTGTTTGTGCTAGTCGCTAACAACAGCGACTAGCACAAACAGAAGACTGGAGACTTGATTGATAAAGTGCTTAGTGATAAAAACATGAGCCTTTATGCTACAGTAACTTTCCTAAGACCTGTATTGTGTCTGAGCGTAGCGACATGCTAATCACCGGGTCCTGATTAACAGCACACAGGAAGTGTATAATACCCTGCTAAGAGGTTTAGCTCGTCCAACATCCTCACACACACTAACCCTTTGTGCCTCTCCAAAAAAAAAAAAAAAAACTAACTTAATTTTTCCGCCATGCCCCCCTTCAGGCACATAGTGCTAATTAGCAGAGATGATAGATGCGCGGATAGGTCTGCTGTAAACGCCTGCACGATTTCAAATCACGATTAACACAATAAAAGCTGTTTTTTCATGTCAATCAATCAGAGCCGAAGTCTAGACCGGGGCAGATTGCGTTAGAGGCGATTCTCATGACGTTTCATGGCTACAGCACTTAGCTTGTCGTTCTCACAGCTGTCACGGCCACCAGAGGCTCGTTAGCGCTAAGGCCATGTGTTAGAGAGTAACTGCTCTTCCTCTGGGAGCTGGCTGATGAATGCTGACTCTGGAATGAATTTCTGTAATCTGTCATGTTTTGACTTTTTATTGTCTCCTGAGTGTTTTTTTTTTTTTTTTTTGAAGAGGGTTCCAAACAAAGAACTTCATATCAAAAGTGAGTCACAATCACATGAGCTATTTTCGTATTAGGGGCTTATTAGTATGTTGAGTCACAACAATAGTTATAGCTGTACAAATTCCACAGATCCAACGGTGGTTCCTCAATTATTACTAATAAATTCTCTCAAGGTTCTCAAGGAGAACAGTTTGATGCTCCTCTAGTTTAACAAAATTATTATTAGGTTTCTGACTGCAGTCCAAGCTTTCAAAAGCAGTTTGTTTCTTTCAAAGCAGATGTTTCTTGGAAACATCTTAAATTTCTCCAGAGAGACAAAACCAAAGAACCCAAGCCAAAACCACCAAATAAATAACTCTCTGAAGTGGTTCTACCATAACTCTGACCAAGGATAAGATATTTATTGATGATAAGATTACTGATGATCTTATAGGGAACAAAAATGGCTCGTCAATGGTGGTTAACAGTCACACACTCTTAAAATTGGTATCGTAAAGGGCACATATTATGCAAAATTCATTTTTTAAGTAATTTCAAGTGGGTCTCCATTCTTCAACAGAATTTTATTGTATTTTTTATATTAAACAAGCGAATTTTACTTTTTCCCCTATTGTGACATCATATAAGAAGAAACACCTCCCCTAACTGGATTTATTTATTTTCTTTAGTTTTTGGTCTCTGTATGCCACCACATTGACTTAAAATGAAATACTCAATATACTGTATGAGCAAAGTCAAGGCTTTCAGGTTTAATTCAAGGGGTTTAACAAGTGTGGCATTAATTCTGTGGGCCTCATAAATAATTAAACAAACGGCTGACAAGCATGACCATGTGTGGCCTGTTCCTTCATCACTCCATGATCAATCAAACACATAAAAGGCCTGGAGGTGGAACTTTATTAATGAACTGGGTGAAGACATATTCAAATATAGTACCAAGGCTTCTTTAAAAGTTATTTGACCGTTTAAATGTTCTATATATCCACCATCCCTAAACATAAGAATGCCACAGTGTAAATCAAAATCCAAAATTCTTCTGCAGACCACCTACAAGCTTTAATCACAATTCTGGAATGTTCTACTGGAATGGAGAATATGCCTGCATCCTTCTGGGGCAAGCTGTATACTGAATAACTTTTAAATATTAAATAATTTACCCTTAAACAGACATCATCATAGATGAGCGTCCATAACGAGGGACATTGTCCAGACTTCATTAACAGCTGGAGATCTACTCAAGGTCATAGCTGCTGCAAGATCTTTATATGTTTATCATTATTGCATTATGCTTCCAGATGTGTGGCTCAGAGAGAACATTCAAGAAATGTGGAAGCTTCGTTTTCCCATCCAGGCATTTACAATAAACATGCTATACTTTTGGGATTAGACATTTAACTGAATAAGAATGCATTATTTGGATTGAACAGATGCGATCTAAACAAATATAAATACAGATTTGAGTAAGAGTAGCATTGGCAGACAGTATGCATCCTTAGTAGCTGCCTGGTCTGTGTCACAGTGGTTTAAATCGGGCTAATAGTTTTTATATTTCTGGAAAACTGAAAGTGTGAAGGTGGAACAGTGAAGATCAGTTACAGCTCCTGTTTCTGTGCATGTCCTCCATGTTGGTTCACCAGTAGATGGACTTGCTAGCATTCAGTCAATAGCTCTGTGATGGACTTATACAAGGTTTATTTCTGGATGCATCTGTTTCATATTTTAGGAGAAATGGTTTCTTTAGTGTTCTTCTCATTTTAAACTCTTCTAAACCCATAGAAATCATGGAGTCTTTAGGAATTACCTGATGGGTTATTGTACTACGCCTTTTATTAGGAAAAATGGTTGATCGTTGGTTTTACCATCTACACTGTTATGACTCTTTAAGGGTTCTCAAGGTTAACTGTCCTACAACTTTAAGCAAAAAAATGTTTTCTAAGGGTGCTTAAATTTCCCATTTAAAAGGGGTCCAGAGGTTTGTTTGGGATATGTACTTTAATTTATAATAAACTCATTTCATATTTAAGAAAAAAAGATCCCTTAGATGTTAGGCCATATCCATTTTAGATTAAATACAAATACAGACACCGAGTGTCCTTCCATGCCATTCCTACTGTGATCCATCTGAACTAAGAGTCTATTAATAAAGCTACAACACACTCATGAGCACAGCTTGGCTTGCGTTCGGTCCCAGAAATCGAGGCAGCCGATCTTTGATATCAGAGACATGTGGGATGAAGACGTACAGTAAGAAGGGCTGGCAGGCAGCACGCTGCTTCTTAGTAATAAACCACTGGTCCAGAATATCAACAGAATCTGATATAATGAGGCTTTGGCAAGAACGCTGAGAGGGAGTGCTGCTAAAAGTGCACTTGAGCAGGGAGAGAAACAGTGGAACATAAATATCTCATTTAGACATCGAGAGTAAAACAGATCTCACAATCTCCTTCAAGACCAGGAGATTCCATCAAGTACCTTTCAACAGTGTTTCCCTATCAGAGAGGCTTCCAGATAAATACACCATCCAAAGAACCACCAAGGAAACCTTGTGTATCTTCATATTAGTCCTGTGTAGCATGTGTGTAAAGAGTTCCTTATGGGTTCTTTTGGGGCTTAAACTCTTAAAATAAATGATAAAGTGTTCTTTAAGAGTGTTTTATTGTTTTCTATTCAGGAAATAAAGTATGTTTCTCTGGTTTTCTGATTATAAAGGTTCTCCTGAACAAAGGTTTCTTACAGATGTTTAATGCTTCTACAATCCAAATAAAGGGCTTATCAAGGGATATTTGTATCTTTCTTTTCCACTTTTTTTTTTTAAGAAGAAATGATTCCTTAAGGGTTCTTTGTGTGGTTAGCTATTCTATCCTTTTGAAAACATTTGTATCTCAAGATTTTTAATGGATTAACATTCTCTGCAGGCAGCACGGTGGTGTAGTGGTTAGCACTGTCGCCTTGCACCTCCAGGGTCTGGGTTCGATTCCCGGCCAGGCTTGATTCC
>JAQQZS010000015.1:926588-940807 GCA_030068045.1 Platyallabes tihoni | reverse complement strand
CCAGTTTCCTAATTGGGATATGCGAAAATTGAGCAATTTCCCTCTGGGATTAATAAAGTTCTATAAAAAAAAATAAATAAATAAAAAAAAATTAACCAACACCTTACCTCTGAAAAGATTTGTGACAGAGCCGAGTTTCTTCGGAGAGAAGAGTGTGTCTCTCTCTCTCGCGCGCGCGCGTGTGTGTTTGTTTCTGAAGGGGGCTGTGCGCACACAGCCGGCACAGTATCAAATTTTGCTCGCGCACAGACACACACACACACACACACACACACACCACGATGAGGAAGAAGATGGCTTTTTAACCTCTGTATTGAGAATTTCTTTTGCTTTACTCGCGCGCACACACGTATGTTATAATAAACAGTACACGCACTGTAGACACACACATACAGACACAAAATAAAATATGTTTTACACACACACACGTGGTCACAGTGTTATAGTAAACAGTAGACGTGTGAACGAATGTTGATTATACCAGTAAGAGACGAGCACTAAGACCCAGCAGGAGAGACGATTACCCACAATTCTGCAGTGCAAGAGAGAGAAAAACCGTTGGCTCAGTTGTGATCACGTGACGCTCGGCGTCAAAACAAGAAGTGCATGCGTGATACATGATACTCGGTGCTCGTAAACCAAGACAATGCTCGTTTTTCAAGTCAAGATTTATTAAAAATCTTTGATCGTCTTGTGGAACACTCGCAAACCGCGTTACTCGTAATCCGAGGTTCCACTGTATCACCATATCACATTACATCTGGAGCTACAGACAATTTTATGTTTTACAGACATAAAACACACCTTTTAACCAATCAGATTCGAGGATTTTGCTGTGTGGCTATAAATGATATTTTAAAGTTAAATAAAATCAAATTTAAAATAAAAGAGATAATTATGGTTAATTTATTGTAACGTACAGGCCCTAAATATGTGAAAATAGAAAACTCAGAACAGAAAGGGTCGTTGTAATTAAACATCACATTCTTGTTTCTGATTGGACACGGCGCTCTAGCCAATCAGACCCGAGCATGTGTTCCTACAACTCATTTCAAGTTAATGTTGCTGTGTTTGCATGTCCAATATAAAATTCATTTTATACTGGATTTAAAATTAACTTACAAACTCTCATTTATTTGACATCATTTGAGCAAAAAATAGTTTAAAAATATAGTAGTGATTATTATTATTTAAACTTTATTTGTTCGACAGTTTGAGTGTATTTATTAACTTTCTACACCACTGACTGTGATATTATTCTATTTTTCCAGTCTGGCAGGAAGTGAGAGGGGTTTGGAAGCAGGAGCGATGTCACGTGACCCGGAGCTCCTGAAGCCGATGAAGAAGAGGAGGAGGAGGGATTACTTAAGCTCTGAGGAAGACTCCGAGCCAGAGCCCATGGTACCACATGAACTACGGGATTGTGTTAGCAACAGAGCTACAGTGTTATAGTTAACTAAACCTGATAGAGATGAATTTGTAACGTATTTACTGTATAAAGCATATAGTGCTGCTTACTCCAACTCTAAGTATCATTAGTTCCTGTTGGTGCCAGGTGTAAGTTGAATTTAGGAAAAGTTATATATAAAAAGTTGTGCTTTTGACCAGAAATGATTACTGGACTTTTGTAAAATTTTTAAGGAAGTGAAAGCTGACGACCTAAAAACAGAAGGACCAGAAAAAACAGGTGTGTGTTATTTCACATCCATTTTAAGTTATGCTAATAACCTAGATGTGTGAGCTGCTTGTTCAGATCCGAGCTACGTGATGAACTCAGGAGTGTGTTTATCTGCACAGGAGGGGACGCTAAAGCCGAGTCGTGGTCGTGGGCGCAGTATCTGGACGAGCAGAAGGCCGTCGCAGCTCCGGACAAACTCTTCCATGAGGTACTGACTGTCCCATTAGAAATGCACCAAAGAATACTGTATGATCATCAGAATCACCGCAAACTATTAAAACTCTTAAACACTTAAAGGACTGATTGATGATTTTTAGACGTTTGCAGTTTGTTGCTGATTCAGTCAGAACGTCTGAAGTTTATAATCGAGGCACATAATTACTGAATGGTCAAAAAAAAAATCTTCCAAATCCTTTATTTTTAAAATACAAATTTGATTAAAAATAGTGAATTATTAAGTGCTGATTCCAGTCGTTAATGTTATATCATTATAAATTTAATATTTTATCAGAATACAACAATAGCTGTATTGAAAAAAAGAAAATAAGAGAAAAAAAAAGAGAAAAAGCTTTTTGTGTTCCTGTAAAGCTGCTTTGTGAAACTGTCCGTATTTAATGACACAATATCAATAGAATAGGATTAAATGTAATATAAGAAACTATGTACAAAAAAAATCACATTAATAATTGAATTAAATAAAACAGCATGTTAATTTAACAGAAATTAATGTAAAATGTTTTTGTTAAAATTTAAATCAGAGTTGAGTGCACTAATAATAAAAATATTTTGTTAAAAACTGACTCAATTCTGATTTTAACAATTTTAACAAATTTTAACAAACTTATACGTTAAGCAAAAACTTGAATGTAATTTTTTTTGTTAAAATTGGAATCAGAATTAAGTGCTCTAATAATAACAACAGTTATTATTATTATTATTATTATTATTATTATTATTAGTATTAGTAGTAAAACTTTGTTTGCTCAGTTTTTAACTCGGTTGTTTTTGCCCGTACAGTCACAGCGAGTTCCTGAAAGTCCCAACATCTTCAGAGAAGGCATGAAGCTGGAAGGCATCGACCCCCAGCATCCCTCCATGTACTTCGTTCTGACTGTGGCTGAGGTACCGTGTGTGTGTGTGTGTGTGTGTGTGTTACAGATGTGTGTGTATGTGTAATTATAAAAAAAAATTATAAAAATTCAACACCGCATCTTTTTGAAAAGTTTTTAGACAGTTATAGTCAGCAATAAATATGGCACATCACGTCCTTTAATTCCAGAGTGCTTGTGTAAAATTACAGACACGCTCCAGTAAACCCTTCATATGTTTAAGTCGAAAAGACATTTCTTACGTTTCCTTCCTTACCAAACCAAATGCTAGCTGAGCCTAGCCTAGCGTAACCCTGCTCAGAGCACTGACGTTAGCCTACGGTTTAATCTAACATTAAACATTAACATGACCCTGATTTTACAGTAAAATGCCAACAGAGTAACTGTACAGTATAATTTGTTCCCCCTTGGGACAGCGTGGCTGACTGGGAGCAGTGACTCGCTGCTGCCACCCACCATCCTGGAAGAGTATTGCACTGCATGTGAATTGGCTGGGGAGAAAATGTTAAAATAAAATTAATACTAATAAATGTGACATACAATAATAATGATAAATAATAATAATAATAAATATTGACATACACACATGAGGACAACACTATGACACCAGATCTAAACTAGTCTATCAATAAAAAACCTCACACATTCTGATTTAAGGAGAGAATGCAAACATTATTTAAATTCCGTTCAGCCTTTATTTGTCACACATACATAACTGCACAGTGAAATTCTTTATTCTTCCCAGCTTCTTGTTAGTAGGCCGGGGTCAGAGCACAGGGTCAGGTATTTTACGGCGCCGCTGGAGCAGACAGGGTTAAGGGCCTCGCTCAAGGGCCCAACAGCGGTAACCTGGCGGAGCTGGGGCTCGAACCGCCGATCTTCCGATCAGTAACTCAGAGCCTTAACACACTGAGCCACCACTGCCTTCAATTACAATAATCCACTGTTTTAATTTGCAGTATAATACAATTAATTATAGCTTTGACCTGTGAACATGCCATTTTTAGCCACGCCCCTTAGCAAGGGTAGGAAATCAGTTGCGTTCCTCAATTATAACATCAGCACAGGTTGTGACGTTGTGGTGTTGCTCAGATCCTCATTTCATCACTTCCTGTTTCCTGTGGCTCTGAAGTGAAAGTACATATGAATACACTAACCTGATGTTTTTTTCCCGTCCTGATGTTTTACAAAGCCACGTGTCCGTGAGCATTTTCAGCCCCGCCTCCTTTCGCTCTACAGGTTCGTGGTTACAGATTACGCCTCCATTTCGACGGTTACTCAGACTGCCATGACTTTTGGGTCAACGCTAACTCCTCTGATATTCACTCACCGGGCTGGTGTGAGAGCACAGGACACAAACTGCACACTCCAAAAGGTACACGAGTTCATCCCTCACCATCTACACCGCGTATAATGTAGGGGTTAAGTAGTGGGCGGAGTCAGTGCTAATGGATAGATTTTTTTTTCATCCTGCTGTGTGAGTTCATGCTAAATATGTTAAAGTCTGTTTCTACTAATGTAAATTAAAAATTAAAATAATTATGGTTTAATGAGCAATGATGGATTTTCTTTTAAAATATCTCAATATAAGTCCCGGGTGGGAACACGTCTCCCAGGACTGTGTTTATCACTTAATGATGTTTGCGGCTCAACTACTGTTTTTTTCTCTCTCTATATCATTTCTGTTGCGCTAAATTATTTAAACATTATGAACAAAATAATTTATCCTCAGGATATCGAGAGCTCCATTTCAGACCTGGGTTTTTGTTTTTTACCAGCGTCACTGTTTTCTAGGCTTTAAGGAAGAGGAGTTTTCTTGGTCCAGCTATTTAAAGCTCACTAAAGCACAAGCTGCCCCTAAGGAGCTGTTCAGGGAGGTAAGTCTCTTCCACTCAAGCACAGAACTCTGGGAAATAAGGAATAATAAACCTGCTCGTAGAGAACATGCTTTGTTGTGCACACAGGTCGAGTCAGAGGAGGAACTCGGCTTCGAGGTCGGCCTGAAGCTGGAAGCCGTGGACCGCATGAACCCGTCTCTCATCTGCGTCGCCACGGTGACGGACATCGTGGGCAAACGATTCCTAGTGCACTTTGACAACTGGGACGATACGTACGATTACTGGTGTGTGACTCTGTGTTTTCATTATTATTCTGGTGATTATTTGTGATAAAAACACTAACAGGATTTGGTGCTTCCCTTTGAAAAGGTGTGACGCGCGGAGTCCGTACATTCACCCCATCGGCTGGTGTAAAGGGAGGGGCCTCCCCCTCACGCCTCCGCAAGGTGACCGACAGAGTCAACGTCCATAAACACTACTACCATTTCACAGCTAACGCTATATAATATACATGTAGTCTGTGCATTGGTTGTACTTAAAATGAATTTAAAATGAAATTCAGCTGAGCATTTAGCTTTGCGTTCCATAACTTTTGCCACACATTCGCTTTTTGTCAAAATACACATCTTATCTCTGATTACGAAATAACAAGATGTTACAGCGGTGCCTCGGCTTACAAACACCCTGCTTTAAGAAATTTTGATTTCAGAACTGAAAGAATTTTGCAAGAAATTTGCCTCAACATACGAAACACTTTCACCGTACGAGCGACCGAACGACGAGCTACTGTAGGTCACACGTACGTTTTTTGCCATTTTAGTGAAGACGTGGCACCGCGTGTCCCAAGAATGTTATCAAGGACGATAGCAAGAAGAAAAGGGAGCCGCTTTCAGTTTGGATTTTAAAGCAGCTGGTGTATTTACATTATTTCCTCTGGGACAGAGCGTTTCACAATACAAAATTTCACCATAAGAACTCGCCTACGGAACAGATTAAACTCGTATGCCGAGGTACCGCTGTAAATGCTAATTAAGAATCTTTGTTTTTATAACTAGCTTTATGAAGCTAATACCTTTAGCCTCAGTACAGATTATGTAACTCGTATAACCGCCGCCGTATCTACCTGTGTAGGCTGGGTGCCATAAAACACTAATAAACACGTGTATCACAATTCTGCTCATGCAGGAAGAATCCAGAGAATATTTTGAACTTGTTGTGAAATGAGATTGTAACTAAAATAAATTGTCGTATGTGACTCCATTTCAGATTATCCCGAGCCGGCTCGGTTCTCCTGGGAGCGGTACCTGGACGAGACCGGATCCACAGCGGTGCCTGCAGACGCTTTTAAAGTGGTGCGCAAACAAACAAACAAAAAGAAAACTTGCAATATTAATTTTCCAAAAATATAAATGTGATTATTATTACACCCTGAGCAACGTAGTTAGTTAGTTTGTTTGTTAGTTAGTTAGTTAGTTTGTTTGTTAGTTAGTTAGTTGTTGTTGTTGTTGTTTGTTGCTGATTAGATTAATATTTAGCCCCTGATGAAAAAAGGAGAAAAAACATACAGAAAGAAAAACTAAAGTATTTTAGTGAGATGGTGCGAGTGTATCCAGGTCAGTGTGAGGAGAGTCACTGCTACACAATGTATAAAATCACCTTTTATTATAAGGTATTTTTTCGTTTTAAACCTACTCTTTGATTATTTCTTTGTAAACTCAATTTAAAAATAATTGATTGCAAATCTATTAGCAAGCTGATGTGAGATCAGGAAATCCCACCTTCTGTGTTATGATTGGTCACAAGAATTCAGTCTCATCTCTGATTGGTTAGAATCCAATCGTTGTGTTTTTAACACAGTTTAGCAAAATATTTATTAATGATTTTTTCTCAGTGTCAGAATTTTTTTTTAAGTGATCTTATCTCTCTCTCTCTCTCTCTCTCTCTCTCTCTCTCTCCCTGTCTCTCTCTCTCTGTCTGTCTCTCTCTCTCTGGCCGGGCGTAGCGTCCTCCTCATGGCTTCCAGGTGAACATGAAGCTGGAGGTGGTGGATAAGAGGAGTCCGGAGATGCTCCGTGTGGCGAGTGTACAGGAAGTGGACACACACAGGATTAAAGTGAGTTAAAGCAGGAGTCAGAAAAAATAAGATTCATCACACACACACACACACACACCACAAAGAACATGATCAATCCTGTTAGATTTAATTAATGTTTCTGAGTAGAAAAAAAAAAACTGCTGATTTGATGTACCAGAGGAGGAACAGATCACAAAGTCACGGTTCAGATTGATCTTTTTTTTATTTTTTTAAAACAACAATAAAGGGAGACGAACGTAAAAGTTAAATTAAAGTGCAGTATGAGGGATGAGGAAGTTAAAAGCAAGCAAGAAAGAAAGAAAAGAAGAAATTTGGAGGCGGGTAAAATCTGATTGACTGGTTTTTATTTCAGTCTGGTTGCCAGATTCCGGGTCATCGGGGAGATGAAGGATCCCCTCCGGTGTTACTATGGTTACCGTACTTGATTAAAGCTGGATTAATTTATGATACATATAAACAGTATTTTTATAACATACAGTTTGTAGCGCAGTGGTGATATATTAACATGGTGATATGTTGACTTGCCTTTTATTTGACGTTGCTTTATTTTCCCAACTTACTTTTTATTTTTAACTGGGTGAAAATATTCCATATGGTTTGTTGTGGCTGGTAAAATATCTCGTTTCTCTTCTCCATCAGATCCATTTTGATGGTTGGAGTCAGGTGTATGACGAGTGGATGGACTCGGATCATCCTGATCTTCATCCTGCTGGATGGTGTGAGAGTACGGGTCACCCTCTGAAACCTCCTCCATCAAGCCCGCCCAGCGTCCCACAGCCTGGTGAGAAACACACACACACACACACACACACACACACACATCACCATCATAATCAGTGGAGTTTAACGTCACCGATCTTCTTTAGGTCCGAGGGAAAACACGGCTGCAGCTCCGCCCAGTTTCACCTCCACACCGTGTAAAACCGGCCCGAATTCCCGCAGTTCCTCTAAATACAGCTTCCACAACAGGCCAGTCTGCTTCACCTGCACAATCCACACAGGAGCTCAAATCTAAAGGTTTAATGAAAGTGAACCCTGAGCTACTTATGAGTCCTGAATGCTGAATCATTAATCAAACGGTGTTCAAAACAATAAAGTCAATATCTGACTGATTTCTAACATAACACAAAGTTTAATGAGTTTATACTCAAATTATATATAAAGTTATTAATCAACTACTGTATGTTTTATAAGTAAGTACAAGTTAAAATAGAGCATTTTGTTACTGTAGCAGCTTTCTTTAGCAGTTATTGCATCATAAAATACAACAGCCAATCATGTTTCAGTATGCAAATACAGACCAGCGGTCATGTGACATTTTCATGTTCTCAGATTATTATTTGAATTTCTTTTCTGTGTTTTTATTCCACAGCAGGTAATTTTTGGAAAAAAATTTTTTCTTGGTAAATTATGATTTTCATATGTGTCAATCCCACATGCGAACTTGACCCCATCTGTAAAACAGGAAGTGCCCCACTCCTGGATGTGACGGCTCAGGTCATGTGACTGGACGTTTTACAGCGCATCACTGTATATCCGGCTGCCCATTGGCTGAGAGGAATCAGGGGCGGGTCAAAATGGACCTCTCGGATACGGAGGGATCCAAACGCAACCTAATTGTTTTTGGCCAGCGGGCTAAAAAGTCTCGCTATCACGGCAGGTGTGGAAATAATGAGACTGAATACTGTATCTTGTTACTTTTAGGAAGTAAAGATAGATATGAAGGAAATTGCTGTGTTGATATAAACATGGTCCTTCTGTCCTGGATCCACAGCCGTATAGAGTTAAACGGATGTGGAGGGTTAATTATTAATTAATAAATTACCATTAATTATGTAACCAAGGAAATTTATATACAGGTAGTCCCCGAGTTACGAACATTCGAGGAATGAATTTCCACAGGATGGGCCGCGATCCTATTTTAAATTCAACCGCTCATGTGTATTATACAAAAATAGACACTGCAGTGGACCAGATACCAATATTTACAATTAATATACAATATTTTCAGTGTGTAGGTGAATGTATAAAATGTCTAAAGTCCGGTACAGTATATTGTGTGCGTGTGTGTGTGTGTGTGTGTGTGTGTGCGGGAGAAATGCGTCGGCCTCACCAGGTTCAATGAATCAGTCCGGGAGCACCATGATAGAAAATGTCTGTCCTGTAAATCTGTCCTGATGAAGAATAAATCCTCAATGAGACAGACTCCACAGTCCAATACAGTGGAAAACAGCTCTGAGACCAAAATGGTGTGTCTCACTTTGTCTGACTTAAGAACAAGTCGGACTTACAAATGTGCTCCCAGACCGGAACTCGCTCATAAGTCGGGGACTACCTGTACTGATTGTTTGTTTTGCCTAATATTTCTCTGTAGTCCACATATCTATTAACTTGTACACAACAAGAGGGCGCACTTGCAGTTGAGGTGGTGCACAGTATTTCAATTTTTTTAAGCTCAAATTATTTTAACTTTTTTTTTTTGCGTTCATTAATTCTTCTCACAAAACTAATTTGTTGCAATTGTGCCTTTGGAAACTCTAGAAAAAGAAAAAAAAATAAGGAAAATATGCCTTTTGTTGTTGTAAGAATTAGTAGATTATTAACATATTTGACTTTTGGAACATTTACAATTATAGTTTGAACAAATGATGAGTTATGGAGTGTTTTCTCAGTCGTTCACTAATTGTGATGTAGCTTGGTTTATTTAACTGAGAATAATAAATTAGCTTACACATTAATGTTTCTATTTTTCAGGATTGGTCGCCCTCCGAAATATCGAAAGAATCAGCAGCGATCCTATCAGAGTGAGTTTCTTATATTATAACCAGATTCACCAGAAACAGTGATAAATATAACGAAAAACATTTAGTTTTAAAGACACAAATGGAAAATACCTATGAATAAGACGTGAATCAGTTTCAAATTCATCATTTAATATTTTTGTATTTGAATATCCACCAAACAAAATGTATTTCTTGACTTTTAAATGTTCCGTTTTTTTGTGTATTTCTGTATTTCTGTTTGTAATTCAGACATGACTTCAGAGAGCATGTACCCGTCCCTGTTCATGTCGGCTCTGAGTGCGAGTTCGGATCGGACCCTGTCCCTCTGCTGGGAGCAGCACTGTAAGCTCCTGCCTGGAGTCGCAGGGATTCACGCCAGTCAGGTGGCTACATGGAGCGTCGACGAGGTGGGTGTCGGAACATGATGTGTACCTGTCATGGTGATATGTAACCAGCTTAAACATCTTAAACATCAGCCGCGGACTCCATGGAGAGGAATCTCACTCCGCGTTTCTCTCCGCAGGTCTTCGGGTTTGTGCAGAACCTGATCGGTTGTGAGGAGCAGGCGCGGCTTTTCAAAGACGAAGTGAGTCTCATGTGATACTGGTTCATTCTCTCCTCCTAAAAAAAAACCAAGAGAAAAAAAAAGAACCGTCTTCCTCCACAGATGATCGACGGAGAGGCCTTCCTCCTGCTGACGCAAACAGATATAGTAAAGATCATGAGCATCAAGTTGGGACCAGCGCTGAAGATCTACAACGCCATCCTGATGTTCAAGAGCACTGATGAAGGACTGTAGTCGACTTCGATGCCTCAGTGCTGTGCCATCTTCTCATCCATCCACCACCCATCACGTGTTTGGTGTTTACTGCTGTGCCCACCAGAGAGAGAGAGAGAGAGAGAGAGGACAAGAGAAAGTAAAGCGTAACTGAGCCCAAAAGGAAGCTGCTATATTTTTATGAAGTGTTAAAATGGACCATCGTGGTTCCTCATTCTTCTTTCTGCTTCAGGAAGTACAGGTACCTTTAGGTTTGAGTTGTGAGTTTTTCCCAGATCACAAAGTACCCGTAACAAGAACCGTATTGAATAATGCCACAACAGAAGCACTAGATAGCGCTTGAGGCCTCATTCCTGTCAATGTTCACAAGAAATAACTGAATACTTTATTAGTCCTAAAAGAGCTTTTCTATTAGAGAGACAAAGCTGCTGTTAAACCTTAAAACTAGCTTTGAATGAAGTCTGGCTTTAAGGCATTTTTGATACTAAATCTGACAAAAGGCCGTTATTTCACACTTAATAATGTGACAAATGTCTAAAGATCCACAACAAAACACTAAACGTATCAAGAATTTAAACAGATTTGATTTTAGATCTGTTAGAGTCGTGGATCTCTGGTCTACTCTGGTCCTGGAAAACTCCTCATTTTAGTCCTGATTTAACTCCTCAGCCAATTAACAGCTTGAAGTGTGTGTGTGTGTGTGTGTGTGCGCGCGCATGAGGGTTCTCCAGGGCTTTTCCAGGACCAGAGTTGAGAACCACTGTGTTAGAGGGACGATGTAGTGAGGTGAGAGAGGTACGAGCAGAATGAACCCAGAAATAATCAGCCGCGGTGAAATGTCGTTTCCAAACCTGAAAAATAAATGATGTGCCATTGTGATTCAGAGCAATAAAATAAACTGAAATATTTTACAAATATAAGTACAGTGATGGAGAAGGCGGGTCGTGTCGACGCCCAGTTCTTCAGGGTTCCTCACTTCCATCCTGAGCTCATAAGTGTCACATGAAGTACTGTAGTTTGTCTCAGCATGTGAAGTGTTTTTAGCTGGATAAGTTGCGCGTACGGCTGGGAGCCGTTCAAAACTAGTTTGCATCAGTGGAAAATTTTTTGGAGGCATTTTTTTTGCATCTTGCGTAAGATTTAGTGAAGATGCAGCACCGCGGGTCCCAAGCATGTTATCAAGGACGGCAGCGAGAAGAAAAAGGAGCCACTTTCAGTTTGGTTTTTAAAGCAGCCGGTGCCGAGAGGATTCATAAATTAGGGTTAAGTGAGGTTTAATGTCTATTTATTTCATATTTTACTTCATTTTCTAAATGATTTGATTGTTTTTATATGCAGAAATATGATTATAGTGTTTGAAATTGGAAATTTTAGTAATATTTTTGGGTGGCTGGAACAGATTATCTGTATTTACAGTATTTCCTATGGGACAATGTGTTTCACAATACGACATTTCACCTGAAGAACTCGCCTCCAGGACGGATTAAACTCGTACGCTGAGGTACCGCTGTATTTACTGGACACCTTACTAAATTGGAAGTGCGCCCTCTTGTGGTTGGCAAGTTAATTGTTATGTGAGCTACAGGGAAATATGACTCAAAACAAACGTTATCAGTCGCATTTAATTAAATATTGATTAATCATTAACATTCGCGGATATCTGTTTATGGTTAAAATTGCATTTCAATTATTTTCAGCACTATTGCCAGTGAATCATCACATCCAATTTAAAGAATATAAATCAATGACAAGCCAAACAGTTTTTTAATTGCAGTTTATCTGACTTCATTTACAGAAAAGAAAGAAACATGATGTTAGAGAAGTGAAAATTTTACTGAAACCTATTGTTCGGGGACGATTTATAAAAATATACGACCAGAGAAGAAAGAGAGAAGGACGAGCACCCTTGATGGTCCATAGAGGAATCTTTTAGAGACAAGTATTAATAGACGCCATCGCACTTTTCAGCAGCGTGTGAACAAAAACTGTTTTACATGAAATAAATGATTTAATTAATTGGTGCTACCCTGATAATAATGATGCACTTTATGTGATCAGCCACTAGGTGGAGTTAATGCACATTCTGAGCCAGCTCAATCATCAGCCCATTTCTTGAGTTATTTTATTATGTTGCTTATAAAGTGACCAACTAGTGTTTGTAATAATAAATCTAATGAATTAACTAACAGGGATTGGTACTGTTTACAACTAAAGCAATGTCTGTCTTTTTTTTTTTTGGTGAATTATTCTCTCTCTGATGGGAAATTGATTAATAATAATAATAATAATAATAATAATGTACAGATCTTATGTATAAAAATGTCATTCAGCTCATCCACATGAATAAACGGTTTAAATTCGAGACTTTAGTGTGTAAGATATCGCTCACACGCAGCTCCTGCAGAATGTGATAAAGAGTCAGTAATGTTCCTCTTGGAGCTGATATCTCACTCACACACACACACACACACACACACACACACAGACAGAGCTCCTTAGCCACAACTGAAGTTGATCATTCACTCAAGTCCTTGTTATTTCCTGCCAGAGTTTTTAAGCTATAAAAAGTTAAACGCTGTAAAAACTAAATAAAAAAAGTTTTCTGAAGGAGAAAAACTCGGACACGCGACTGCAGGACCCTCGGGTGAGTTTAAACCACTTTCTCTTTGCAGGTTTATAAAATCCTAAATGAAGCAGCTCCATGTAAACAGCACATGATTTAGTTTCCTGGATTTCCTCATGATCTTGACGATTTATATTTTGGTTCGTGCTAAACATTAACACGTGTTAAACATTATCTCCTTCATATTGTTTTTATTCATCATGCATTTAAAATTTTCTATTGAGCATTTAACAGTATGTGCTATAGAATTCAATTATAAAATAAAAAAAAAGAGCCACACACACACACACACACACACAGTGTCTTGATTATTTGCACAGGATTCGTGTTCGTTTTTCATCACTAATTCCAACTCAGGATTTATTTTCCCTTTAAAACTGATCATAATAAATATATAAATATGGGATATGAAATTTTCTACAAGTTAGCACAGGCCTGTAGTTTTTCTGTATATAATTATATGTTCATAATTCTGTCCATAACTGGAAGTAAACATTTATCATTAGAGCAACTGCAGTTCAGGTACAGGTCACCTGTGTGTGTGTGTGTGTTTGTGTGTAAGTGTGTGAGTGTGTGTGAGTGTGTGTGTGTTAGTGTGTGTGTGTGTGTGTGTTACTGTTTGTGTGTAAGTGTGTTTGTGTGAGTATTTGTGTGTGTGTGTTTGTGTGTGTGTGAGTGTGTGTGTGTTAGTGTGTGTGTGAGTGTGTGTGTGTGTTAGTGTGTGTGTGTGTGTGTGTGTGTGTGTGTGTGAGTGTTTGTGTGTAAGTGTGTGTGTGTGAGTGTGTGTGTGTGTGTTACTGTTTGTGTGAGTATTTGTGTGTGTGTGTGTGTGAGTGTGTTTGTGTGTGTTACTGTTTGTGTGTTTGTGTGAGTGTTTGTGTGAGTGTTAGTGTGTGTGTGCGTGTGTGTGTGTGAGTGTTTGTGTGTGAGTGTGTGTGTGCGTGTGTGTTTGTGTGTGTGTGTGTGTGTGTGTTTGTGTGTGAGTGTGTGTGTGTTTGTGTGTGAGTGTGTGTCTTTGTGTGTGTGTGTGTTTGTGTGTGAGTGTGAGTGTGTGTTTGTGTTTGTGTGTGTTTGTGTGTGAGTGTGTGTTTGTGTGTGAGTGTGTGTGTGTGTTTGTGTGTGAGTGTGTGTGTTTGTGTGAGTGTGTGTGTGTGTGTTTGTGTGTGTTTGTGTGTGAGTGTGTGTTTGTGTGTGAGTGTGTGTGTTTGTGTGAGTGTGTGTGTGTGTGTTTGTGTGTGAGTGTGAGTGTGTGTGTGTGTGAGTGTGTGTTTGTGTGTGTGTGTGTGTTTGTGTGAGTGTGTGTGTGTGTGTTTGT
>JAQQZS010000015.1:916167-926488 GCA_030068045.1 Platyallabes tihoni | reverse complement strand
ACCTGGGGGAATGGTTGTGTTTGGAGCCAAACAAGGCGCTCAAGAGGTGAACCAATCATGTCGTGTGTTTGTGTGTGAGTGTGTGTGTGTGTTTGTGTGTGAGTGTGTGTTTGTGTGTGAGTGTGTGTGTGTTTGTGTGTGAGTGTGTGTGTTTGTGTGAGTGTGTGTGTGTGTGTTTGTGTGTGAGTGTGTGTGCGTGTGTGAGTGTGTGTGCGTGTGTGTTTGTGTGTGAGTGTGAGTGTGTGTTTGTGTGTGAGTGTGAGTGTGTGTTTGTGTGTGAGTGTGTGTGTTTGTGTGAGTGTGTGTGTGTGTGTGTGCTGATTTATTTACCAGTGTATTCATTACACTTTATCTCTCAGTGCTGATAAATTCTCATTGCACTGCATTAACTTCCTGTCCTGTAGTAACCGTGTCTGATACACACCGTGACACACACACACATGACACACACCTTCTACACTGTCCACATTAATGCGCTCATTATAATACATTACAAACAGAACATCCACAGGGTCGTGTACAACAAACTGGACAAAACTATTAACAAAGAAAAAACATTGAATAGTTCTAAGTTTAACAGATACTTTAACATTAATTTAAGCAAATGAATCCATCAAGGAGCTTCTGTAGTCCAACTGGGGACCGTAGAGGCCGAAGGGGACTGTTGTACTTTTTCCCATTTTGTATGACTGAGGACCTCCATCACACACCCGGGACAATCTGGGAATAAATTGCATCAACCTAATCTGCATGTCTTTGGACTGTGGAAGGAAACTGGAGAACTTGGAGGAAACCCACCAGGTACAGGGACCTGAGGTGGGACTGGAACCCCTGACCCTGGCGTGCTGGCAAGAAAACCTACACAATTGTGATTAAAATCACAGCAATCTTTCAAACCATGAGAACTTCTCGTGTGTCTCTTCTTAAATAACAGACACTTTTTCTGACTCAAATATCATGACGAGCCCCAGTCACATGACCGTGCAAACCTTTCAGACACATTCAGGGGGGAAAAAATTATATATTAAACTCTAGTGTTTTTTGTTTTTGTTTTTTGTGTTTTTCTAAACAATAATTTTGGGGGATTTTGTCATGATGTTAAAAAAATAATAATTTTCATACTTTGATCGTTTAGCCGTTAAACTGATTGATTATACTGTACTGTATGCTTATGGTCACATTTACAGGTAAAGTATAGACTAGAAAGTTAGACTACAGATGATCCTAGATGGAGTCTTTTACTGCTAACTGAGTATAAACAAAAATTTGGCACCTCGGTGTACAGACGGCACACACACACAAACACAAACACACACAGAGTTTTCCAGGTAATTATACACCTGTGCAGTAACTAATTAAACCGTGTAAACACCTGAGCAATGGGTGCACTTATTTTCGCTCCTGTTTCTCTGTAACAATTAAGACTTTGTGTTTGTAGATACACACAGGAGCTGTAATGAGAGCGCACTGTAGTGTTTAGTGTGTACACCTGACGGGTACAGCCGTGTGTGTGTGTGTGTGTGTGTGTGTGTGAGAGAGAGAGACCTTCACTGGTTTGTGTTTGAGGTCCAAACCTGCAGGTCCAGTTTTTCAGAGCCGCCTCTATATTCTGAGCAGAAACACTTCACATAGAGGTCGAGTCATCAATCTTTAACGATCTGACTTTCACACACACACACACACACACACACACACACACATACACACACAGGTCAGATGTAGAGTGTGCTGTGTGAGCGGGTCACAGTGGAATGGGACTGAGAGATGGCACACTACATTCAGGTGAGTCCTCAATCTGCTTAAGGATACACTTATTATTATTATTAGTGATTCATTAGAGATCATTAATTCTCTTAACTGTGTTTGTGTTTCAGCCACAGGGGGCGTCACGGAGCGACGTGAATCTCGGAGCATCAGCAAATCCTCAGTGAGTTTTATTTGTGCTTATTAAATGTGGATTAGAGCTCGCTCAGACTAAACGCGTATATAACTGATCAAAACATCAAAACACAGAGAACACAGAATAGTTTCAACACACACACACACACACACACACACACCCTTACATTAACACTGCAAGTTAGTTGAAATTGTTAAGTGTTGAGTTTGGGCTGGATGACGATGAAGATGATGATGAAGATGTGATGATGATGACACTTTGGACAGCATCTGATAGAAACACGTTCAGAGCCGCGGTGTGAGACTGCAGTCGCTCTGACGTCTGTTTTAGGACTGAAGTTGCCAAGAACAGTTTTCTGTCATTAACCAGCGTGTGACCTCAACACTGCAGACTTCACGTTACTAAAACACATTTCCTGTTACACAGCTGCAGGTTTTAACCTCCGAACACAAACCTACAGCAGGGATAGATTTACAGTCTCTCTCACCCGGGTGACAGCGGTTTCCCCTGCTGATTCTGGTTCCCCTCCAGGTTTTTCTTCCTCATGTCGTCTCAGGGAGTTTTTCTTTGTTCGTGACAACTTTCATTAAAAGGAAGAATTAAATGAAGTTGACGGTGACATCAGCATCGTGATCTATTCGCCACATGTCGCTCTCCTGATGTTCTGTAGATCCTGAGTATCGAGTTTCTGTTCTTATTAATATTAAATCACTCACAGTACCGTTTAGCAATATTTTTATTCTTTTAGTGTTTTTTCTGTTTTGTACTGTAGACATTAACATATTGCTAAAAACAGGTACTTTAACACAATCTGTTGCTGAAAGTTTCTTAAAACAGTTAATCTTATGCTCGATCTTAATTATGCGATTATAAAATTATATTTCTGATTCAGTAAAGACGATTCTACTATACTGACTATTAAATTATTAAAATCAACAAATAGATCGCTAAAAGACAAACCTTTAACACAATCTCTTGCCTTCGATAATGTGCTGTTGAAATTTTCTCAACAAAACTTTTTAATAACGTTACATCGCCGTGTGCAGTGAAGAAATGTCCTGAAGTCGACTATTTAAAAAAAAAACAATATTTCTGGTTGATTAATTAGTCAAACTTTAACCCTAAAAGACTTTTATGCTAAAGTAATTAAGCTCCGAGGGTGTTAATTTATAATCAGACTTTCTGGAGTGAATCGTCTCTCCACCTCATCATCCTGTTGTTTTATTAATTTTATAAAGCGACCTCGAGTCCGAGTTTGTGTACGTCAGTGTAATTTGTTCATTTCTTTATGACGTCAATCACTGATTATTAAAACTGTATTACATTTGTTAATTCTCTGCTTGTTTTCAGCGCTAAACCCACTGACTTTGACTTTCTGGCTGTAATTGGAAAGGGAACGTTTGGCAAAGTAAGAATTCCTCAGTGGCCCGGAGAAATGATTAACTTTTAAACAGTGACTCAGCTGAACCTTGTTTATTTCTCTCTTATCTTTGGCATTTACTGTAGATTTAATCTATTATACATTGTTTTGTTTTTTCAAAAAAGCAGTTTAAGCAACATAATTGAAAAGATTCTTCTTCTTGTTTTAATCTCAGGTGCTTCTGGCTAAACTCAAAGCCGATGGGAAATTTTATGCCGTGAAGGTTCTGCAGAAGAAAGTCATTTTAAAGAAAAAGGAGGTTTGTGTTGGGAGTTTGTTGTTGATTATTTGTCGTCGTTCGGTCGACCAGGATCACCGTTTCACTTGAGAACGGAAAAACTAAATGAGCCATGGCTATTTTTTTTTCTTCTTCAGTCTAATCTTATCTTAATCTGTTGTTTGTACCATCATTTATAACCTTCACAACTTGGGCACAAACCGAATACGTGCGTGAAACAAAGAACTAAAAAAAAATCCCCTGTTTAGTCTCAAGTAAGAAAGAAGAAAAATGTAAATAAATCTTATAAATGAACGCAGAGCTGTTGAATATGGGATCGTGCTGGAAAGCGTTGATTAATTCTCTATAACAGCAGCTCTGACGATAGTGCAGATTTTAATCAATGCTCTCGTTATAATACATCATTGTTTCCATAGCAACAGCTCATTCCCAGGATGTGGAGAAACGTCCTCTGTTAGGAGAACAGAGAAATATGAAGTCCTCCGTTAGGAGAAGTGTGTTTATGTAAAATGTATAGAAGGAATCTCCAGTGCCAGAGAGGTAGTTGCAAAGTTTCCTGCAACTTTTTTTAGTAACATGATGAGCTGTTTGCTTTTTTCTAAAAATTTTTTTGTTCTATTAATTTTAAAAGAGAAAGAAACAGAGGCCACAAGGTAGCGAGTGTTTATAGCTGCCAAGATATCAGTGAGGTCAGGAAACTGACAAACACAGCAATAAATGTAAACAGATAAAAATATGACGTGTCATTCTTTTATAAATAAATAAATAAATAAATAATAGTACTTGTTAGGGTGCAGGAGGAATAAAAAAATTATTTGTCATTCTACTTTTTTTTTTTTATTTAACAGGACCATATACAGTGTGTTCTACCCTAATTAAGGGGCACATATTTATGCAAGCTTTCCTTTGCTTTTTATTTTCTTTCTATTTTGTATAGGACACGGTTTAGCCGAGCCAATACATCTCTTCTTCATCTTCATCTTCTTTGTTGTCTAACGGTGGTTGGACTCCAGTAGGTTCCCATTACGGCCAGCTGTAGGTCTCTCTCTCTCTCTCTCTCTCTCTCCCTCTCTTGCCCTCGTCCTCCCGGAATATTAAAGCCGATTTTCCACACAACACTTCCCCCCCTGATCTTATCTTGTCTTATTCTGTGCCTGGAACTCTTCGTCTGCTTTTATCTGGCACACACACACACACACACACACACAATCTTCTTTACACGTTTCCCTCTTAGCACCGCTCTGTGCCTTTGGTTGGACTCCTGTAAGTTGCATCAGCGCCACCTATAGGTCTCACTCTTCCTCAACATCCCTGTCCTTATAAGCCGACTTTCCAGTTCAGCCTTCTTCAAAAAAAAGCCATCATCAGTGACTCCCTGTTCCCCTGTTCCCCTCTGACTTTTCCTTTTTCTATTTTTGCATTGGCCAGCCTTTGAAAAGCCAATTAGATTGTTCCCCCCCATTGTGACCTCATATAAAAAGAGCCCTCTCCCCACATGGTTGTTGCTCAGCTCTGCTGTTCCCTAGGGTTAGGGGGCGTGGCTTAGCAGAAGCTCATTTACATAGACACTTAAATGAAGGCAATTTGAAGTATAGAAAAAACTTTATTATATGAGTGGTATTTAAGTGGGGGCATTAACGCACACACTCTGGGGGGGCGGGGGGGGGGGTGTGTTTGGGGCTTTAGGTCTGAGAATGGTGTTAACTTTTGAAAGAAATAAAAGGAGAATATGGAAATTTAAATAATTCTTTTGATTGTGTAAAGCTGCTTTGCGACAATGACAATTGTTAAAAGCGCTGTACAAATAAAATTGAATTGAATTGAAATCAAATCCGGAACCTGTAAAGATAATGCACACACTTGAGCAAACTCAGGACAAAGATTAAAAAGATCAGGTCGTTGAATTTCGATCCAAAACCTCCTGTGTGTCTTCCAGCAAAAGAACATAATGGCTGAGAGGAACGTTCTGCTGAAGAGCCTGAAACACCCCTTCCTCGTCGGCCTTCATTACTCCTTCCAGACCGCAGAGAAGCTTTATTTCGTCCTCGACTACGTTAACGGAGGAGAGGTAGAACCTGAACACTATTATTATTATTATTATTATTATTATTGTTATGAAACGTGTCCTTATTCTAGGACATGTTTTGGAAACAAAGTTGAGATGCAGACAGATAAACCCTCTGGCTAATAAACCAATCCGAGCTCGCGGTGTGCATTTTTTTTCCAGTTATTCTTCCACCTTCAGAGAGAGCGGTGTTTCTCAGAACCGCGAGCACGTTTCTACGCGGCGGAGGTGGCGAGTGCCATCGGCTACCTGCATTCCCTCAACATCGTCTACAGGTCAGCGACATTTCCTCTTTAGCTTAGCTGTTTCTCAGATACGATACGATCTCAATCATCGCTCAGCTGAACGTCTTTGCCGATTTTCAGGGATCTGAAGCCGGAGAACATTCTGTTAGATGCACAGGTACGGAATCTGTTCATCTTAGACTCAGAATGTTCTACAGTCTGTTTAGCTAAACTTTTTAATTAAAAGAAAATGTAATTTTTTTATTAATAAAATTTGACCGTGTTCTCGTCCTGTTTTGTTCCCTCTTTAGCAAATATAATCAAATAACGCATTCCTAATCTCTTTAAACTTAAAGTCGGTCATGTGACCGTGCACTGATCTGACTCTAATACATTTTCACCTGATTTTTTCATGGATAGTGAAGACTGTAATAAATATTAAGTAACTGTAAATAAGAGTCTCTCTCTCTTTCTTATTCCTCAGGGTCACGTGGTGCTGACTGACTTTGGGCTGTGTAAAGAAGGACTGGAACCAGAAGCCACCACAAGCACCTTCTGTGGAACACCGGAGGTGAGCAACACGTGGGGAAGGAAACAGAAATAAAATTCACTTCTAACTCATAGTTTCAGCTTCTTCTTGTTTTTGCCTCCATAATCATGACAGAATTTCCTCTTTTTAGTATCTCGCCCCTGAGGTTCTCCGGAAGGAGCCGTACGACCGCACGGTGGACTGGTGGTGCCTCGGCGCTGTGCTCTACGAGATGCTCTTCAGCCTTGTGAGTCCCACCATGTGAACATCTGTAATTCCTGATAACTGTACAGAACTTAAACATAACTGCAATTTAACAATTTGCATTACATCACACACACACGCAGCCCCCGTTCTACCGCCGTGATGTGGCAGAGATGTACGACGCCATCTTGAACAAGCCACTGCAGATACCTCCTGGGAAATCGGACGCGGTGTGTGACCTGCTGCACGGACTCCTCCAGAAAGACCCGCATCGCCGGTTAGGGGCCATCGCCGACTTTGTGAGTGAACGCTGATCTAAAGTCAGATGTGTATTACACAAACACAGCAAAGGCTTGGTGGAAATTGAGTGTCTGCTTGTTTTTTTTGTTTTTTTTTTTTTCCTTTTCTGAGCGAATCCTTTGTTGAAATCCCCCTTGCTGAGAAAGTGCTCCTGAATTTAAATGGGCTTAAAAAGGGGAATTTCAAGTCTGTTTAAAGTCCCTGCATTCTGATTGGCTGGAAAAATACACTTCCTCAAAGGGGCTTTTACGGGCGGTTCATTTAAAACCACAGAGACAGTATTTACGGTGTGTTTGAGCTGGAACACTAACAGACATGTTTTAAGATCATGTTTTAAGACTTACATACATAAACTGAATGAGTACAGGACGTCCCCAACATACAAGCGAGTTTTGTTCCGAGAACTTGTTCAGAAAAGTCCAGTTTGTTTGTAAGTCCAACAAACATTATCTAAGTACTAGGATACGAACACAATCAGCTACACACAGTCTAGTGTACAGTATATTGTACATTATATCTACATACACATATCTCATACGCTTCATCGCCGCTGTGACAAGCTGTTTTTGATCGAACACGCGCGAACGCAGGTTTGTATCTTCGAAAATTCGTAACTCGAATGTTTGTATTTATGTAGGCGACTTACTGTGTAATACTGTATGAACTACTGACCATTCAAAAAAAAAACTTCAAAGGTGTTTTTAAGTTGTTAGTGATCACATTGATTAATTGTGATCGCAGGAATGTTTAGACAGCTTTACTAAACACACGACTGAATTCCACGAATAAGATTCTATTCGGGTTACAATCAACTAAACGTGCAGTACTTATTAAAATGTGATTTTGACATTTGCTTGTTTTTTTGTTTGTTTTATAACTATTAAACAGAAGTCCTTTATGTCTGTCGTATTGTTTCGGTTTCCAGCTGGAGATTAAAACTCACATGTTCTTCAGGCCGATTAATTGGGACGATCTCTACCACAAGCGTCTCGCTCCACCGTACAGCCCTAATGTGGTAGGTGTGGCTTTATATACTGTACGCTGATTTAACAAGATCATTTCTATCATTGTCTTTATTTACTTATTCATTTATTTTGTATAAAGACTAAAACCTTTGATGTTTACTTTGTCTTTAACAATTGGTGGTTTGTAACTGCATTCCTGTCTTTTAATATTTATTCCTAATAGTATGATTTTTTAAAATGACATTTATTATTTTTAAAATTATTCAGCACATTTCCATCCAAAGAAAAAAAAACACACAATGGAATCATCAATCGCAAGTTTTTATTTGTATTAGAAATGTAAAGTCCACGATGATGCTGTTGTTGTCGCTCTAATTCATCCAGGCGAAACGACGATTAATGGTGATCATTTAGTTTAATTAGTTTGAGGTTTGTTTCACAAAGCCTGTGTGTTTCTGTAAAGTTAGTACAAGTACAAAGCTGTAGAGTCGTCATGATGGCTGCTGCAGTAAAAGCAGCGTTTCTCCTGGAGCTGACCGTTCTCCGTGTTCCCTCATTTCCCCAGAGAGGCCCGGCCGACCTCCAGAACATCGACCCAGAGTTCACCAGAGAGATGGTTCCCAACTCTGTGGGCCGAACCCCGGAGCTGAGCACCAGTCTGGCCACCAGCAGCTCCAATGCCTTCAGCGGTTTCTCCTACGTGTCCAGTGAGAACAGCTTCCTCTGATCGGAGTCGAGGTTCTCAGACTCACTCGAGTTTTAATCTTCATCATCAGTTCTGCTGAGTAAAAAAAAACAAAAAACAAAAACAAACAAAAACAAAAAAAACACCCAGCATCTAAACAGAGCGACTCTTTTGTTTTCCTTCTTCTCCCGGATGTTCCAGACGACCTGGGAGACTTTATTTTAAAGCTTTGGACAGATTATCTCTCCGCACTGACTGTAGTTTCTGACCTGCTGCTCCGGTCGAGTCTCAAAGCAAGAAACTTGAAACATCAGCAGTGAGCAAGTGCTAAGAAGGAGAGGCGATGAGAACCTACGCAGTGTAACCGCTTTGTCTTTATATATGCAAATGCTTTAGATATGTTTCTATTCACACTGAGGATTATACACTGTGAAATGCTTAAGCTGAATTAATGGAAATTAAAGTTCTTGCTGCAAAATCGGAGCTGAACTGCAATTAAATGTCACGTCCTGTTTTTGGAATCTCTTAACTGTGAACTTCAGCGCTGTGTGTTTCTGATTCCAGCCAGTTCTCCGGTTCTGGGTTCAATATTGAATAGTTTAATAAATATGATTCTAGAAGAGGACACTCGGTATAAACAGTGTCTACATTTAATTACTGTAATCAGTGGGAAAATCAGACGGCTTTTAACTATAGCACTTTTGTCAAGTTTTTATTTTTTATTTTTTAAGTAGGCTATATGATTAACAACAATGATTGTGTTGTTAATGAGGTCGGTGTTTAAAGAACACTGTACTGATGTGAGCAAAATATTAAAAAGTGTTGTTGCTTAATCAGCATCTGTCTGGTCTTGTGTTTGCTTTCATTATACAGTACATTTGTATTTAAAGTATGTGAGGAGAGAATATAAATCATCTGCCTCTTTCAATTAAGAACCAATAAACTTAGTTTCCTTTTGTTCAATATTTTGTTACATAAAGAAACTGAGCAACTGAACCTGGAGACATACTGTAAAGATCCATCACCTCCGTCCCCTGTGTCCTGTCTCAGGATCTGAGCGCCGCCTCCTCCGCATCGCTACATCTTATAACTCAAATACAAACAACAATCAGAAACACAAAAACATTTTAACTTCCACACAACAAGCCATCCATTACACTCCCTGTTCTTTCCTTCTCATTTCCTTATATGGTCAACGTTTCCTGTTCTCACTTCCCGTTTACCACAACAGTTAACTTGTCCTCAGTTGTTGTTTGTTATTTATAATTACTGCTATTTGCTTTGCCAGGTCAGGTTAGGGTCAGTTGGGTAAAAATGAATGTGTGTCACCAAACCTCAGTCCAGTTCACACATAAAAGCTCTAAGTGCCGCCAGATCAGTGTGTACAGGATCTCTTCAACTCTTATAGAAGAAATAATAACAAGAACAATCATAGATTCTTATTTAATACACAACAGAAATCTCCACATCAATAACATACAGTAGTGAGAACTTCATGAACTTTTTCAATAACAAAATCGTAAACATTAGGCAAAAAATCAGGCTTTGAAACCAGACAATCAGAACCTAGAATATTTCACTCCCCTTCAAGAGGCTGAACTCATCTCACTCATCTCTTCTGCAAAATCATCAGCCTGTGTATTAGATCCTATACCAACACTTTTTCTCAAACAAATAATATACTCTCCTGAAAAAGGGGCGTTTCTTTTTTTGCTCTGTGTATTTCAACAATAATGTTGTAAAAATCCAAATAACTTTACAGATCTTCATTGTAAAGGGTTTAAACAATGT
>JAQQZS010000015.1:799437-840823 GCA_030068045.1 Platyallabes tihoni | reverse complement strand
TCTGCTACCTCCAACTCTGCCTCCTGTCTTTTCTTCAGTGCCACTGTCTCTAAGCCGTAGAGCATCGCTGGTCTCACATTCATGAACATTTTTTCTTGTTTAAAAAACCTGCGGTACAGTTCCACACGATGTCGGTAGAAGGTAGAAGGCAAAATGCCGCACCCGATGGAAACTTTCATCGCCTTAGCATATGAAGCATTTTAGGCATACGAGTGACCGAACTGAGTCGAACCAAATCCCGGCCACGTTGCGCGTACGTCCGAGAGCTGTTCAAAACTTGTTTGCAAAGCAAGTTTTGAACTTGCTAAGCTAAGCAAAGCCAAGCTATGTATTTTTTTGTGGGGTTATTATTATTATTTGCATTATGCGTAAGATTTAGTGAAGACGTAACACCGCGGGTCCCAAGAAGGTTATCAAGGACGGTAGCGAGAAGAAAAGGGAGCCGCTTTCAGTTTGGTTTTTAAAGCAGCCGGTGCCGAGAGGAATCGTAAATTATTATTAAGTGAGGTTTAGTGTTTATTTATTTATTTCATATTTTACTTCATTTACACGTCTTTTCCAAATTTTTTGATAGTTTTTATATGCAACAATATGAAACAGATTAAATTCATAATACATTATGCTAATCAAAACCGTTGTACAGAAACAAATCGCTTTGCAGACTGTGTCGGACTGTAAACTGTATTATTAGACATGTGCAAATAAATTTACGTCATGCTTTAAATTTAAATGCAGCATAATGTAAATGTAACCATGATTTTTTTTAAGTAAAAAAGTCGATTAGCATTAGCTAAGGTCAGTTGGCAAAACCATTATCTGTGCTAGCTAGAGGTTAGCCTGTTAGCTAGGAGGGTGTTGTGTAGTTAATTACCTGGCAGTTAGAACTGAAGACTTAAATTATTGTCGCTGTATTTTAAACTTCCTGCGAAAAAATAAACTAATATTTCACTGTGTAAACGTAAATACACGGCACATTTCATAGGAAAGTGTAGTTATTATTTATACATTTAGTTAGTTATTTGTTTAGATTTATTATTTTCGTGCAGAAATTAAAGCGCTTCCCCGCGCAAATTCTAAACGTTCAGAATCCAACAATCTCGGCTTGCTCATCAGAGACAACCTCATTATTATCTAGACACATTTTTCTCACACATACACACTTCCATAAATTTTCTTTCATTTTTGTGAAGCTGCTTTGAGACAATGACCGTTGTTAAACGCGCTATATAAATAAAATAAAATTGAATTGAAAACTGTACCTCAGTATTAATATAAGACAGAATGCGGTGCAGTAGGCACGTCAACGCAGCACAGATATTGCACAAGTATATGTAGAGCTTTATTTTACACCAGTACACCTGTTAATTCATGCAATTATCCACACAGCTAATTCAGCAGAACAATGCATATGCATCATGCAGACAGAGAAAAAGAGCTTTAGTTAATGTTCAAATTAAACATGTTTGAGGATCTTTGTGACTTTACACAGCCGTGACTGTGGTGCCAGGTGTGCTGGGTTACAGTGAATGGTGAGAAAAGCAAAAAACATAAAATGAGTGGAGGGTCCGCAGGCCGACGCAGCATGTTGACAAGATAGATCAGACTAAAGTTCATATTGCGCTCGTAAGACGGCACTGTGCTGTAGTGGCTAGCACTGTTGCCTCCCACCTCCAGGGTCCGATGGAGTTTGCATGGAGTTTTCATGTTCTCCCCATGCTTGGTGGATTTCCTCCCACAGTCCAAAGACATGCAGGTTAAACTAATAGACTTTTGTGAATGCGTGTGTGAATGTTGGTTTGAGCTCCCACCATAAATACAATACAAACTGCGTCCCAAATTATCGATGTTAGTTCATTTTAAAACACTTCTGCTTCTAGTGTGTGATCTTCCCGTCCAGTCATGAACTGCACATACTGTACATACTACTGCACTGAATTTTACTTCCTGTTACAGCACTGATTGTGAAGTCGGGTTCAGCTTGTGCTCACCCCAAGCTCCCAGTCTCTCAGTGTGAGAACATCACCACTCCCGCTTCATCAGCTCCTGTATCCCTGCCAACCTGCCTGTTCCTGGAGCTTTCTGCACTGATACCTTGTCTCCTAAAGCTGGAAATAGTCTCAGGAGGATGCTGAATTTTTCACTACATGACTATACTGTAATGATTTATAAATCACACTATCCATTATCATCCAGGAGAACACGGGTTCCATTTTGAGCGATTCTTCTAGAGGTTTCTCCTCACATCATCTCAGCTTTTTTCTTCCTCAGCACTGTAACCTCTGGCTTGTTCATTAGGAATCAAAATCTAGTGGATTTTCTGGGAAACTTTGCTTTATGGCAGGGACAATTATTAAATTTATCATCATCATCGTCATCATTCCATAAGTGATCTTCAAACCCAGTGCACATCGTTTCTACAAATCACTCTAGTAACAGATTTTTAGGAAAAGAAAATATGTTAAACCTTTCAAAGTGCACAGCAATGCTCACTCTAAAACACATCAATAAACATGCACAAGCACAAGCAGCGCATTGAGGCGTATTTTAATCCAGAGGCTGTAAATGTCGGTTCCAGATTTGTTCAAGAATTAAAGACGTAGGCCTTCAGGACGTCCTTTCCATTAACGGCTTCCACCGAGGCGACGATACTCGCATAATCGCACGCCACCGCAGTGAATCCTCTGCAAATGAACACGTCACATGATCAGTTTATGAGTTCTGCAGAAGGAGCTTCACACAGCCATCACCACGTTTAAGAAAAACATAACAGTCTCATTTTGAAACTGTCCAGATTCAACTGGCCTGAAACGAGACGAGGGTTTCAATTGCTTTTTTGAATGTAAATATTTAACTGTAAATATTGTATGATAATTTTAAACTAAATATTTTATTTATTTATTGTAAATGACCTTTCACTGCCCACCTGCACTACCTTCACAGGCCACAAGGGGTAGCAGCTCACACTTTGGTAAACTGGCTTTAATTACATACATTACATACTTTTGCTTTGTTTTATTAACAAATCAAAGTGGTTCAATGTTACTGTGATCATTTAAAATAAATTACAACTTCAAACATATTTTGAAAAAAAAAAAAAAAACTTCCCACATAGACTCACCATTAAAATGTTTTCGATTGTAAGCTACATTTATTGATAAATTTGTAAGATAAGATAAAAGACACACATGAGGCTGAGGGACAGATGCGGATGATGATGTTGTGTCCATACCTGGACATGGTGTGAGAGCCACCTAGCAGGTGATACTGACTCTCCAGCGTTAACCCTTTCTCTCTGTCCTTCCTCCAGGTCAGCACTCGCAGAGATAAATCCCGCGACGCTGTGACAACCCGGAAATCGTCCTGCAGGGATCAGAGGAGTGTAAATGCGCTTCATTTCGTTTCCCTGAGGGTTAATGTGAGAGAGGAGGATGAGGAGGAAGTTCTCACCACACACACAGACGTGATGGGCTGGAGATGCTCCTTAAAGCTGGAGATTAGCTCGCCTTTAAGAGTGTAGACCTTCAGGTCGGTACCGTCTGCAATCAGAACCATGCTGTTCCCTTTCGTCTGGAGAATCAGGTCCGAGTGCCAGCTGCTTAAATCCAGACGGAAAGATTCGACCTGCTGAGCTGAAGCAGGAAAAAAATATACGTATAAACAAAAATACATATATTATAAGTAATAGTACAATAATAACATTAACCAATTATAATATCAATGATGTTATTAAATGTTAAGCGTTATGTGAATAATTATTATAATTACAATTATTATTAAATCTATATTACATTAATAAACTGAAATGGTTATAACAATATAATAATCACATAATCTCATCTAGTAAATACATATAATTATTAAATAATTATATGTATCATTTAAAAACAGGCTTTATAAAAAGAAAGGTTCAAATAATAGCTTAGTGTAAAAGTTGGCAGCTCCTTATCATATTTAATGGGACAAAATGGGTGTTAGAATTTATTTACAAAAATAACATTTCTGTAGACAGTTGAATAAAAAAAAAAAATATTTGTATAAAACAGATATTTTCCCGTTTTATCATCATTAGTTCAATATTAAGAGGCTTTTAAAAAATGTAAAAAGAATAAAAATAAAGCAACGTCTGAAAAAAAAACATTTCAAAGGCTTGAACTGGTATAAATGGCATTTCCTTCGTGTGAAGGATGTGTAAACTTTTTCACAGGGCAGTCGGCAGTGTCTGAGGTTCACACTCGTACCCTGAGCCTCCTGCTTGTATCTGGACTTCTTCAGGCTGAACTCGAACACAGACAGCGTGTTGAGTCTGAGCTCGGAGCCACTGTGAACCACGGCCACTCGCGCGGCCTGAGAGGGGAAGAACGCCGCAGCCGCGCAACCACGGACCGGCAAACACACACACACGGCTTCAGAGTCTTTCTCAGGATCACACACACTCCGAGTGCTGAAAACCTGCCGTCAGAAACACACACAATACTAAGTTCACTGCTCTATAAAGTGAAAAGCAGATTCGTTAAAACATGAGTATAAGAGATGCGCGCACACACACACACACACACACACTTCCTGCTGCCCCAAAACAGCAAATGAGCGGTCACAGATGTCACACACAGTGATTAATTCTCTATAACAGCAGCTCTGACAGTAGTGCAGGTTTGTATTAGCGCGCTCTTTCTGATTCGTTATCGTTTCCATAGCAACAGCGCCTTCACAGGGTAAAGCGGCCACACGCCATTGATCGTCAACAGATTCAAAAAAGTTACTATGGTGACAATATCTTACAGTAATGAGATGTTTAACAACAGTAGCATGTAAGGAAGGAGTCTCCAGTGTCAGAAGTTTGTAAAGTGTCAGAAGTTTGAACATTTTCACCTTCGGGCTCAGGTCCGAGTTGTCCTTGGATGCAGCGAGGATCCACTTCTTATCAGGAGAAGAGAGGAGGACGTTCAGAGCGAACGAGTCACACACCACGTGCCGAGACGTTTCAGACAGCTGCGGTGACGTGAGGATGAGGAGCGACCCCAGCGAAGTTCCCACCTAGAACACGAACAACAGCAGACGAGTGTTTAGTCATTTGTAGCTACGTGAAAGTGTGTGTGTGTACAGAGTTTACACAGGTTACCGTGACGAAAGCGTTTCCCTCTGTGCTGAAGGTCATTAACGTGCACTGAGACGAGCCCGAGGTGAAGGAGCTCAGCGGCTCTCCCGTCCGTCCCTGCCACGCGCTGATCGTCCCGGCGCTGTCCGACGTGATCACGATGCTCTGCTCTGGGTCAGTGATGATACGGGTCAACGGGTTCTGAGCAGAGCTGGACCACAGAGGAACACCCTGCAACATGAAACACAATTTAAAGTCTTTACAATCACAAATCTGTTTTTTTTTTTTTTTATTACACTGTAATAAATAGACAGGGGTGCCAATAGTTTTGCTCTCGTCCAGGAATATTGGTTTGATATATGAATATGCTAATTAAACATGCCATATTCTGATTTACTTAAACAATTTGCAAAAATTTTAGATCCAATTGTTATATCCTTTCTCTCTCTTAAGACATGGTTTCTTTATAATATAGAACTTTAAAATGAATAATAAACATCATTAAACAATTTAAGAAAGATAAACTCCTCTCATGTTACATGGCCTTCATTTGCATAATGATCCCTGATTGGTGCTCACACTTTATGATGAAACAACACTCACATCATCAGCATAAGTGCTGGTTGTCTATGCAAATAAATAATTTTAAAAATAATTTAATGATAAAAACACCTGTTTAAAAGGTTGAGCATGGTTATAAACGTGTATCTGACCTTGTGTATGTCCCAGGCCTTGAGTGTTCGGTCAGAGGAGGCGCTGCAGACGATTGGCGTGACGTTCCACATGTCGTGTAAAGCGCTGTTTCCCATTAGGTACGAGAAGCCGACGATCCGGCCTTAAAGAATGACAAATTATTCAGAAAAATACATGCATTCCTCCCTCAACGATTCCTCCGAGCACTTTTCAGGAATCCGAAGCACTGAGGAACCGAGTTTTGGGAAAGAGCCAGCAGAAGCAGATGTTGTGTACCTGTGTGTCCCCTCAGGCTGTTACAGCTGTAATCTCCTCCTGATCGGCCGCACGTCATGTTCAGCTCCAGGGAGGAACGATGGAGGTAATAACGCTTCCACGTGTACGAGGTCGCGTCTGAGAGCAGCTGGGCCACGTTACAGAAACCCCAGCGACGCAGGCACATCTCTCTGAACCGAGAACATTTTCATATTTATATTTTATATTTTTTGTTTTGATATTAAGAAACATGTCAAGATGAACGATAGCAGAGTGATAGTTTACCTCCATAACCACTGCGTCTCTGCAGCTTCATGCCAATCCTGAGCAACATGTGACATTTGAAAGAAACAAATATAAATAAATATTATTTAAATAAGTAAAACTTTGGATTGGGAGTAACTTGGTCTGCGAGTGTTTTGCAAGACGAGCAAAATAGATTAAATAGATTTCAACTCTTGATATACAAGTGGTCCGTATACATTTGTCCACAGAGCATCACATGATCACAACTGAGCCAATGGTTCTTCTCCCTCTCACACTGTGGGATTGTGGGTAATCGCCTCCCATACTCGGTCTCAGTTTGCATGCGTCACTCGTATAGTCAACGGCTGTGTGCACGTATACTGTTTATTATAAACAGCATTGCTGAAAGCATTTTTTTATTTTGTTTAACTGTTTAACGACATTTCTGCAAAATCCTCAAAAGAAGGCAAAAGCAAGTGTCATTAGGGAGATTCACTGTTTATGGGGTCATGTGGTTAAAAAAAAAAAAAAAGAAATTCACAAAAATGTTCACACCAAATACTAAACCGAGCGCACGGACTCCTAAATCGAGCGCACTGATTGAAAAATCATGTGTGCAGTCACATTAAAAGAAAGTGTGTGTCTGTGTGTGTGTGTGTGTGTGTGTGTCTGTGAAAGTCATATTACACAGTAGCCTTTAGGTACTTTTTTACATGACTTTTTTTTTTTAACTGAATATTTATTAATGATTTCATTGGTTTTTTTATGTTATAACATTTGCATGAAATCTGTCTTCACATTTTTGCTAATTTCACATCTGTCACTTTTTTTATAATGGGTATTACAATTTAAAAATGCAAAGAATAAAAGTATAAGATGCAGGATTCAGGTGTAAAAATATAATTATACAATTAACTATCCATGGTTAACAGAACAAAACATAAACAAATAGAAGATATACAGAATGTAGAAAATATGTAAATAAATGACAAGAATATACAGAATAAACAAACAAATTAATTAATTATTAAGAAATTAGAAGAAATAACCTAAATGGGGAAACGAATCACAGTGTTTCATCGACTACATCTGAATGTTGAGACAGTAACAGAAAAGATTTTTTTTTTTCAATTAAATTTTTATTTGTATAGCAATTTTAACAATTGTTACAAAGCAGCTTTACACAATCAAAAGAAATTATGGTTGGATTTCTGGTTTTCTATTAGATTTAATAAGTGAACGAGGTTTTGGATTTCACAGAGCAAAGGTGATAGTTCAGGAAATTATTTAGAAAATTTATATTTATGAATGCAGAATTTGGCCATTAAAATATAAAGTTGAGAAAATTATTTAACTGATATTTGTTACTGTGGCAGAAAAAAATTGACAGAAAGATGATATCCCTAAAAGTGAAAATGTGAATATACAATTCATGAATATATATAAAAATATAATTTTCAAGTGTCCGCCAAAAAGACTGCACTGCTAGATAAGTTAAAAAAAGACGAACACATTCTTTCTGTTGGTTTTTATAAAGTACGTACAGCTGAACCTCGGCGTACGAATGTCCTCCCTCAGGAAATTTAGCTTTAAGAATTTAAATTCGCCTCGGCGTACAAAGCATTTTTGCCATACGATCGACCAAACTGAATCGACCCGAACGCCAGATAAGAGTCACGTGTTCGCCCGGGAGTCGTTCAAATCCTGTTTGCATCAGTGTAAAGCCAAGCGAAGCGAGTTTACATATTTTTGTGGATTGTTTTTGCATTTTGTGTGAGATTTAGTGAAGACATTTCACTTTGGGTCCCAAGAATGTTATCAAGCCGCTTTCAGTTTCTGACTGCGGACCCTCTGTGCAAAGCTTTATCTGCATGTCTTGCTTATTTATCATTTCAGAAGTTTATTACAAACATCTTTTCCATACAGCTCATTTTACCTGCACTGAGCTGTTTACATTAACATTTAACTCAAAAAATGAAACAAATTACTACAAAAAGTTTCATAAAAACATGACCATAAAAACACTAAATTTCGTGCTACAGGGAGAATTTAATGTTCTGACCAATAAAGTGATTTTGAAGTTTGACCTTTAACTCAAAAGGATCTACTGAAAGTGAAATTGTATTTATTCTCTTTTCTCTTCCGCGTTTGATTAACCCCGCCTTCCGCGCAGTAACTGGATACAAGCTTCCAATTTGTCAAAACATCAAACGGTCAAACACAACTAGCCAATCCCTGCAGAAGGGGCGGGGCCTGTCGGAATACGGATGGGGAAAGAATAACTGCCAACTGAACTTCCGCGTTGTGTAACAGCGCCTTACCTTACACACGCACGACACTTTGATTAGATCATCTTCACTGAGGAAAGAAAATATACTTATTAAACTGTCCAAAGTTAAACTGTGCTCGTTATGTTCCATCGTGTGCGTCTTTAGGAGAATAAACAAAAACAAAGTGCACAAACGCCCATCTGTTTTTACGGCACTTCTTCTGCTACGGCAAGCCTCCTTGGACATTCTGTTAGAATCGCGTTTTTAAAAATTTGCCGCACAAATACTAACTACTAACTAATTACTAAAATGTAATAATAAATGTTATATAATAAAACTATTTAATATTTAATAATTTTAAGATTTATTTAATATGCTATTTATTTATTTAATATTATTTTATATTTATTTAATTCAATATTTATGTGACATTTATTTCTTTTTAAATGTATTTTTACATTTTAATATTAAAATGTTAAATTCCATTTAAAAAGAAATAAATGCCTAAAAGAATTCATTACTCTTATAATAAACTGTGTATTCGGGTGTGATTATGTTCGGATATTTGATTTAATAAAAACAAAACAGGGTTTAATACATGTTTAGAATAATTAAATGTTTTCTAAGTAGTTGCTGTAAATATATGCAGGTAGCATTAAATTGCCTTCCATAGCAATTTAAATATATGCAGGTAGCAATTTAAGATCCAATATCCGAACATAAACACATCCGAATACACAGTTTATTATAAGAGTAATGAATTCTTTCAGCCAGCAGGGGGCGCAATAATAGCAGTTATGATTAATAGCAATTATAGCAGCTATGATTAACGCTCACGTCTCATGGCTCTAATTTTTTATTATTTATATAATTTATTTGATCTAAAGTGTGAACCCAAATGAAGTGGTTTCCAAGCACCTGATCCCAGAGCAGATCAGAGACTTAAAAACACACCCTATGCTCAATGGCACTCCGGGATTATAATTCTATAGAACCAACAACCTGAAAATCAGGACATCTGGTCTGTAAAGTTTTGTAAAGTTCTGTAAAACCGTCATCAGCTTCATCAGCTTCTGTAGATCTCTGAGATATTTGTTACATCACAAAGATTGAAAACCTTTAAACCATGTAAACTTAACAACCTTTCGGTTGATTTACAGTTTTATAATGAAACTGATAAAAAGAAATTGTAAATGCAACAAAAATAAAAAAAAAATATTGAGAAGCTTTGAAGAACAGAATACCTTAAAAAGTCACTTCAACTATACACTGAAACCGTGAGGAACCTCTGAACAACTCTAGGTTTTTCCCCCAGATAAGACATTCTTACTTCTTCTAGATAATCACAAAAATGGCAGACTAAAGCTTTATTTAAAGGTACCATGTGGAACCATACTGATCATAAAAGATTTTGTGTAGTGCTTTCAGAAAATGTTACAAACGGTTAACTATCCAAATAATTCATGAGGAACCCTTAAAGCATTCTTAAAAAAAAAAAAAGTGAATCCTAGTACGCTGAAGTTCTATTAATTTATTATTAATAGAATAAAGCACTTATTATAGCACTTATTGCAGGAAGGTTGCAGGAAGCCTGGAGCCTTTGTAAGGAGACTTCAGCCATGAGGTGGGCTACACCTTGGACACAGGCAATTGGGATTAGCTTGCCATGCATCTGTCTGGACTCGGGAAGGAAACCAGAGTACCCGGAGGAAACACACCAATCGCGGGGAGAACATGGAAACTCCACATGCACAGACCCAATGCGAGAATTGAACCCTTACTGTGGAGGTGTGAGGCCACTGTGCTGCCCTGATGTGCCCTTTGTCGATTTTTGTGAATGTTTAAAGTCTATAAGTAGACTCCAGCGTTGGCGTTCCACATAGAGTGCTTTGACAAAGGTATTGTTCCTTAACAATCAATAAAAGAACTGAGAGTGTGTCTTTATAACTGTTGTTGGTCTCCACAGGGGTCAGGGGTGGACCACCGATCTACACACAAGCACCCTCCCATTTTATCCAGGCTTGGGACCGGCACTGCATCCACTGGCTGGGAATCGAACCCGGGCCTTCTGCATGGCGGGCGAGAAACCTACCACTGAATATATATATAGAGAGGGAGAGAGAGAAACATTTTTAGATAGCTGACTCAAGAATCATTTAAAGAACTCTTGAGGAACACTGTTGTATCTGTTCTCTTAGTTCTAGTGAATAATAATCTAAGAGGTTAAGTGCAGATGTTTTTTTTTTCATCTTTTGAAACACAGAACCCTTAATTAATTATCCTATTAACCTGTTAGGATCCTTAGCTTCATAATGAGGCTTTTTCCAGGTGAAACAACTTTATATGAGATGCTGAAATAAAAGAAATGTCTGATTCTATACAATAAATTTTCCTTTAATTTTCTCATAAAAACTGTGATCCAAAGAATCTGTGATCCAAAGAATCATCCAGAACCCACGTCGAACCATATATGTCCTTTAAAGAGAGGAACTTTTGTGGATCTGCAACTATGAAACTACTAGGAGTTTACACTCCCCAGCCCTGTAACTACACTATTAGAAGAATTACAGGTTATGATTAGCACTGTAAAAGTGTTCCTTGCTTTGACCTTGCAGTTCCCTGCAGAAGCACAGCACAGGATTTACATTTCAGAAACCTCAAACTGTTCAACATCAAAAGAATCCTGGTTTCCCTTTTCTAATAGTTACTGACTAATCTGCTTTAAGATGCACAAATCAATAAAGAGTAATCTTGTGATGATGAGGAGGAGGAGGAGGAGAAGGAGGAGGAACAAAAATAATAAATGGGACTGAATAATATCATTTATCTAAATGTAATGATTTAATTATCTGTACAGAGCAGGTGAGGCAGCATCCCTGCAGTAGCTCTCATCCTCCACAGGTGGGTTCAGATCTGTGTACAGCAGAACACACCCACAGTCACCATGCAGGCGCACACACACACACACACACACAGTGAAGGAGGAGGAGGCAGACAGAGTCGCAGGTCCTGCAGGAGGAGGCAGACACACAGGCTGAGAGCAGAGAGCAGAGATCTTCATGAGCTTCATCTTCCTCACTGAGACCCGACACCATGCGCCCTCAACACCACCTGAGCACCACCTGAACACCACCACCTCAACACCACCTCAACACCACCTGAACACCACCACCTCAACACCACCACACACACACACCTGCTGCTCTGCGCTCGGACCCTGACTCGGACCTCCTGCACATGAAGGAACTTTACATTGGAACCCGCTTCTGACACCTGAAATCAAACTTCCGGCTGTGTGTGAGTGTGTGAGTGTGTGTGTGTGAGTGTGTGTGTGTTCCTCTCAGTCCTCATCATGAGCCGCAGGTCGCGCCGGTGGATATCACACATCCTCCTCTGTCTCGGGATCATCTACCTGAAGATCGGGTGAGTCTCTCTCACACACACACACACACACACACACACACACACAGAGCACACTATACACACTGTATACACCTCCATCGGCTGTGTGTGTGTGTGTGTGTGTGTGTGTGTAAAACGTGTAAATCCCCGCACGCGCTCGGTGCGCTTTAAAAAAAATATATAAAAAAAAACCACTGTAAACTCGGAAAATAAACAACAACAAATAAATAAAGATTATTGCATTAAACTGCAGTGTATCAGCTGTAAACATCTCTCAGGATCATTACACTCAGCTCAGCTCACAGTTTTACTATTATTATTATAATCAAATATTCCACATGACAATTAACACCGCTTGGGGTACTGGGAGTTTCTGCTGTTCCCGATCAATAATAATAATAATAATAATAATAATAATAATAATATGCTTATAGAACAATACATTATAAAAACGTAAAATAGCTTATCCTTGGACCTTGTTATTTTCAATAGATAGATAGGGTGCCAATACTTGTAAAATTGTTTGGATAGGTAAATATATAGACAGACATAGATAAAAAGAAAGGGTGCCAATACTTGTACAACTGATTGGATAGATAGAAAGACATAGAAAGAAAGATTGAAAAAAGGACTAGATATATAAATAGGTATATAGATAAGCTACCGATTGATAGATAGATAGATAGGGTGCCAATACTTGTGGTTGTTTGGATAGATAGATATATAGATAGGGATTTGTATTGTATTTTTATCTGCTTGTTAATCCTCTAATGCCTTAATAACCTGTAATAAAGATACAGACACACACATATGAGCAATAGAGCAATAACAAATAAAGTGACAACAGAAATCATAATTATACAACAAACCACTGTCTCAGAATAAAAGTACCTAATTGTCCTCATTACTATAAGGGCACCATAAAGGCCGTGTTGTTCCTTTATTAACCCATAAAGACGCACACAGTGCAAGTGTAATTAGCTTTTTTTTTTTTTACATTTAAAGGTTCATTAATGTTCCTGAAGGTGAGCTGATGTGATTTTAAAGGTAACCTGTTGTCGTCCATAAGGGAAGGGTCAGGCTGGTACCGTTCACTCTGACAGTCTACAGTAAGTGCAGGATGTTAGTGATAAATCAATGCTTTTTCTCTGTCCTGTGTATATAACGGACAGCACGTGGACCAGTGTAATCACTCAGCACATTGACGTTCTGTATCTCTGTTGAATCTGCTGTAGAGGGTTCTCGTCAGTGATAGCGCTGGGAGCGAGCATCATCTGCAACAAAATCCCAGGACTCGCACCTCGTCAGAGGATCATCTGCCAGAGTCGCCCGGACGCCATCATCGTCATAGGAGAAGGAGTGCAAATGGGCATCAATGAGTGCCAGTTTCAGTTCAGGAACGGCCGCTGGAACTGTTCTGCCCTCGGCGAGAGAACCATCTTCGGAAAAGAGCTGAAAGTGGGTATGTTGGAAAATGCAAAGTTTTTGTTATTGTTGTTGTTATGTGTCGAGCTGAACATGTGCAGGAATGCATGCATGATGCAACCAATGTAGGAGTTCCTTTAGCACCGCGTGCTGTAAAATTAAACATGATGTCCTCTTCATTAATTCAGGACTCATTCATCACCCCAGGTGTTCTCTCTCTCTCTCTCTCTCCGCAAGAGTTCACGTAGCTTCTAGGTGTTCATTTAACACTGTAGGATTCGATTCAATCTGTGCTCGGGAACACAACACCTGTTGCGCAACAGTGTGACTGTAAAGTAAATGTGCTCTGAGAGTTGAGTAACAGCTCGCTCCTGAACCCCAGGCGAAAACAGTTGAAACGACAACATGTGAAAACACACAGCAAAATCTTTAACGCTGAAGGAAAACCTGCGAAATGCATGAACTCCTGAATCAACTCCTGAATCAAACTCCTGAATCAGACTTCTGGTGTGAGTTCAGGATCACAGGACTTATATTTCATTCCAAAAACTCACTCTTGTGTTTCTCAGAGTTACAAAATACTTTTAGTAATTGAACACACACCCAAATCTTTTACATTCTCAAAACATGAGCATTAATCTGTATAATCTCCGATTTAAAAGAGAGAGAGAGAGAGAGAAGCAACCTTCTCACCAAACTCACCGCTGGCCAGTGTGAACATTTCATTTCGTACTGAAACCTTTTGTGATTATTTAGCACACACATTTTCTGCATCACTTCCCTGAATAAGGAATAAAATACCTTTAGTGTCCTACAGGAGACTAAGAACCCTTGTTTGCCATAATGATCCCTTTAAGAACAATTTTAGAAAGCTACAAACCTTCAAGAACCCTTTAAAAACCTTTGAAAAACTTTTGAAGAGTGTATATAGTAATCATGTTTGTAACTTTGTGGAAAACAAAGCACTAAAAGAAGTTTCTTTAAAGGTTCTATATAGAGCTACGAAAAAGTCAGAAGTAAAGACCTTTAAAAATGTGTTCACTTTCTACAATCCGCTTTATATTCGGTCGTTCTTTGATTTGTTACAGGGTGAATTTCCTACAAGAAATGGTTCTAATTTGAATAATTTTAGAAAGCTATAAATATATAGTTATCCAAAGAACCCTCAATAAACCTTTGAACTCCATGTGTAAACTCTGAAGGGTTCTTTTTAAATGTAGCTCCTACTACAGAGGGTTTCCCTTTCATGAAGACATCCAAGCAAAGGCCTTTGGAAAGCTGCAAATCTTTAACTAACCCAAGAGTCCATGGGGAACCACTGGAGAACTCCAGATTGTGTGTTTCTCTATCAGAAAGGGTTTCTTGTGGAGCCTTTGTAGTAAATTTCAAACAAACCTTCAGCCTACAAATGAAACGTCTTGGGCTTTGTATGGTTCGGTCATAAGGATGAACATCACAGGCTCATGGTAGAACCTCACACAAGGGTTTTCTTCTAAAACTAAAAGCACCAAAACCTTTGAGGAAACTTGTTCTATAATTTCTATTAGTCACACTGAAGTTTCACGATAGTCCCTGTTAACAATCAGTGAGTTTAAGTGCTTTTCTCTCACAAACAGTTCCACATAGAACCATTTAGAAACTATGACGTCTTAATAATCCAATCGACCATTAATGAACCTTCAAGTTTCTGTGACAGTTTATAACTGGTTAATGATGCGGTACAGAAGCTGCACAGGGTTCTTAGGTTCCTAAAAGCGTTCTGCTGGAAAAAGATTCTAACCCGGTAATTCTGCTACAGGGTTCCACACTAAAACACTTTACGGTGTGAAAGGGTTCTTAGAAGACTTTTAACTGAAAAGGTGTTCATTGGAGAGATCGCCACAGAACCTTTAAATGGATAGAAGCAGCTACGGAGTCTTAGCCACTTACATGGTTCTACATGAGAGGAACTTTTTTTTTTTGAAGGTTCTATATCAAGGCTTTAAGGCTTAGAACCTGCTTGGTTTAATAGCTGTAATGGTTTAGTGGATACTTACTGTAAAGGTTCTCAGTCACTTAAAAGGAAAACCTCTTTGTTGAAGAGTTCTCTACAGAACCTTTAAAAGTGTAAAAGCTGCTAAGGGTTTATTGCCACTTAAATGGTTCTACATGGAACCTGTTCTGAAGTTTCTACATTAAACCTTGAAGATTAAGCTGCTCATTGGATAATTAATGGCTCTTAGCTGCATAAAATGGTTCTTGATGTTGTAGGGTTCTACACAGAATTCTACATAAAATGTCCACAGTTTAAATCTGCTTAAAATGGTTTTTAGCACTTTGTATTAGAATTCTAACTAGGGCTCTTCAGCAGACGAGCAGGTGAAGAACCCTTAAGTCGTGTTAATGTTTCGAGATTTTCCATGCAGCAGGTCTGAGAAGCACACGGAGTGAGGGAACGGTTCTGCATGCCTGAGATGTCTGTGAGATGAGATGAGTGTGTGTTTGGTTCCCTCAGGTCATGCAGGTAGACAGAGATCCAGGTGTGTCCTTGTTGGTTTTGTAAATGAATATTGAAGCTCCGCCCTCCCGGCACAGACACTTGACGCGAGAAGAGTTCAGACTAAACCGTCAACATGTCTGTTTGCGTTTGTCACGTTCTGCTGCACACGTTCTACACATTTCTGTTATTTAGTGCGAATTAAAGTCCCTCTTTCCTTTTTTTTCCTTAAACCGGAAAATAAATTCCGGTTCTTTACGGCGCAGAGAGAAACTTTTAACTCAGAATGTGTTCAGAAAGTTTTAGACCAAAACAAGAACATCTTTTTCTACCAAGTAGGGTTAAAATGTTGACATAAAACCTATTTACATATAAACAAATAGAAATATTTTGAAAATAATATTAAAAAGTTACAAAAATCATACACAATTAAAGTACACAATTAAGCTATAGCACTTAAAATGCTAAAAATATTTATAAATATTTATTATTATATACTATTATATAAAAAACAAACAAATAAAAATCAGGTAAACAAGTTAAAATAAGGAAGGCCTTTACATATACAAGTATTAAATACAATATAACAATACAGTATATATTTATAAAATATAATAAAATCTGAATTAAACATATTTATATAAAAATGATCAGTAACATAATAATTAAATAAAATATATATTTCTAATTATTATTATTATTATTATTATTATTAAGAATATATAATATGTTTTATATAATTATTAAGCATGAGCTGATGATTTCTGTTTAATTGTTATTTTTTTATTTACAAGGCCATTATCTACACCACAATTACACAAAACACTGCGGCAAAACTCTAAAACAGGAAATCAAAGACTGGACACACACAAGCCCCGCCCCCGCTGTCCAAAGAGGCGGTCCCTTTGTTGGTAAAGATAATACCTGTATGTATTTTTTATATTAAATTATCTTAACCAAAGATCACGTTTTTTCAGAGTGAAAGCGTTCGAACAGATACAAGTTTGTTCACACAGAATTAAAAATCAATAAGGTTTTAGAAGCGTCATCGAGATGGCCGGCGAGGAGGCGGGGTTTACTGTTAGTTTTTAACAAAATAGTCAAAGATGGTTTTGTATCTGTCAAAAAACACACCTGTCATTTTGACAATGAACAACGCTCATACAGAATGCAGGTGTGTAAATAATACACTCCGTGAAGAATCAGTAACTGCGCTTGTCAATACACATCCGGAGCTAGTGTGTGTGTGTGTGTGTGTGTGTGTGTGTGTGTATGTATGTGTATGTGTGTACAGATCAGGTTACACACACTTCACATTAAATCAGTCTCCATCATGTTTGATGTTTTTCTGACACAGAAGCTGAAATGAATCAGCTACTGTATAAAAGGTGATTATACTGTAAGTGTTAAACGTTTAATTAGTGAAACGCTAGCAAGCGCCTGCTAGCCTTTAACGAATAAGAAATTAGCTCAAAGATAATGAGAGGCTGCTCGCGATCGATACTTACCCAGCTAGATGTGTTTAGCAGCTTTTGTTAGCACACAGCTGGTGTTACATATTCAAGAAAAGTTACATATATGTGATTTACTGGTAAAACTGCTAAGCTGTTCCTCTGTACAGCGGAGACGAGGGATTCAAGCGCGTGGGGAAATGGTTACGGTCCGTTGCACTGGTGATGGTTTTAGTTATTGAAGTTTGTGTTTGTCTGTTTCAGGCAGTAAAGAAGCCGCATTCACATACGCCATCATTGCAGCGGGCGTGGCCCACGCCATCACAGCAGCATGCACGCAGGGGAACCTGAGCGAGTGCAGCTGCGATAAGGAAAAGCAGGGGTTCCACGGCCGGGCAGACGGGTGGAAGTGGGGCGGCTGCTCGGCCGATATCCGCTATGGCCTCGGCTTCTCCAAGGTGTTCATGGACGCCCGGGAGATCAAACAGAGCGCCAGGACGCTCATGAACCTCCATAACAACGAGGTGGGACGAAAGGTACGTAGATTACAGAGTTACAGAGGAAAAACACTAACCAGATCATTCTTTAAAGTAGAATAGGAACAAGTAGCGCTAGTGTGGTTTATATTAAAGGAGCGGTCAGTGATTTTCGGAACGTTAGATGTTAGGGTCAGGGGTAGATCAGAGGTTCATTGGACTACAGTTCGGAAGGTCCCAGGTTCAAACCCTATGACCATGAAGTTGCCACTGTTGGGCCCTTGAGTGAGGCCCTTAACCCGCAACTCCTCAGATGTGTAATGAGATAAAAATGTAAGTAGCTCTGGATAAGGGTGTCTGCCAGAATGCTTAAATGTAAATGTCCCCATCAGTCAGAAACGCTCTGCGTCTCGCGCTAACGCTGTGCTAACTGATAAGGTTATTAATGCTAAGTGCACAGACAAAATCATCAAAAGATGATTATTTTCCTCTAATAGTGTTTTATTTCTCCTAAAGATAGCAAATTATTTAGAAAGGAGTGGAATGTCATACTTTTTTCTGAACACCGAGTCAAAGTTTGATTTGAACCGTACACACAGTCCTATACTGTACACATTTGCGGGGCGTTCAAGACAAACCGGGCGGGACTAAGAGTTCATTTCTTTTTTTGTGCAGTATATTGTGGAATCTGAGTGAAACAGGTTCCGTCCTGAACCTCAGCTTATCTGCTCCAGCACTGAAACTGGAGACTCCTTCCATGAATGTGATAATAACTGCACGTTTCTCCTGTCAGAATGCGGGACTTTTTTTGTGCTGTGTGTATCAGCTGTTACTACAGAATCAATAATATTATTTGAATATAAACCTATGATTTGCTGAGATTTAACTCAAATCCTGACCTCGAGTTAAACCTGATGCACTTCACGGATCTAGAAGGAAGTCGGGGGCGGAGACAGACTCTGCGCTAGAGCTCTTGGCATCTTCGCGCTCGGGCGTCAGCATCCTGGCACCGAGTCCGAGGGCGAGTTCGAGTTCGAGCTGGCAGCTCAATAATGAGAAGCTTTTAGGGGCTAAGAGCAGTTTAAGTGGCAGAGTTTGATTACCAGAGCAGATCAGAGGACCTAGACAAAAGCATTGGCTCCCCCATGTTCTGCTCAGTTTACAAGGCACTGACTCACACCGCGATCCCCTATAGGTTTCATCTCTCCGGCTAATGGTGAAAAACGGCGACATGTTTCATCTCTTCCACGCCCTGCCTTTGTGTGTCAGACCTTTTAGCTTCTCTAAATGACTTTCTTTTTTTTTTTTTTCACTTTCACCTGCATCGCATGAACCTCGTCCCTCTCTCCCACTCTGCCTCTCTCCGTCCCACCTCCTGCGGTCTTTGATGTGGTGCGACTTCATATCTCCAGGCTAAATCGTCTCCATAAAAGCTTTTTTTGAATGTGTATGTGTATGCGTGTGTGTGTGTGTGTGTGTGTGTGTGTCATGCATCTTTTCTTCTTCGCATCAATAGCGGTACAATTCAGCGTGTTCAGACGCCCAACATCGCTTCCAGCTCAATAAATCCCAGTGCTTGGGTTTAATGAGGAGGAAAAGAAGTCTCCGTCTTGTCTCTCGTTTGTTCCACGAGTTCTTATAAAGACGATTCATGGCTCCTCAGTCATCCGTGCTCTTTTTTTCCCCCTCCTCTCTCCGTCTTTTTGGCTCATGTCTGATTCACACTGGCTTATCTACACGACTAAATTGGCTTTTAGTGGCCTGAGTTTGCTTGCAGGTTCATTCTATCTGTAGGTTTTGTCTCTCCGCTGCTAAAAGAAGCCTCTGTTGGGACGTTTCCTCTCTCGGAGTCTTAATGTATGCTGGCTGATGTAATTGACATCTTGGCTGTCGTTGCTCACCGCTAAACAGGAGATAACAAAAGCCATCGGCCGTTTTAGCCACTGCATTTAACGGCTAAGTGGCTCTGAAAAGGTCATGTTGATTGGTGGTGTGTGAGGAGGAAAGAGAGGAACTTTGTGCGAGGGTGAGAACACGGTTTAAAACGCTGGCCTCGTCTCGCTGGGTAACTTTTAAAGTGACATTTAAAGCAGTTTCACTTAACTCCTTTTCTTCAGGTCGGGTGTAAAATCGGACATGTTCGTGGATTGTTATGAGGATTATTAGACTGAAAAGGGAAATCTAATATCTTAAGCATTTCAGTTAACAGATCTGATGAAACTACCTACCTGTCTGCATCATTTAAACTCATTTTTAGATTTTAAAAATAACTTGAAAAACTCCTCAGCCTGATGTAGAAGTGGGAGGTAGCTGAGTTCATCCTCCGTTACTGTACATACTGTATTACATATTCCATGTATCTGTACTTTACTTGTGTAGTTTTATTATATAATACGTTTTACTTTTACACTGTTTAAAAGTACCGGAAAAATCTGCGCTTTATTTAACTACATTTCTGAGTTTTTGAAGCAGGAATATTTTTGTTTACTATGAAAAAAGGCGACAGTGAGCTCCGTAATACAAGCCCTGATGCTTTTGATACTTAAATGAATTTGAAGGTGAGTACTCGTGTACTGTTACTTACGTGCATAAGTATATAGAGTAGGTCTACTTTTACTTAGCTCTTATTTGTCCTGGGGAATCTCTACTTTAACTTAAGTGCAGGACTTTGTGTATTTTGTCCAGATCTACTGCGACGCTCCTTCAGGTCCCGGCTCACAAATTCCTACTTTGCAATCAGTCCCTGTTTACTGTTTGACACGTATAATCGTTACTTCATCATCTCCCGTCATATACAGTACAACCTCTCGGTAAACGTGTACAGAGACATTTGGAAGACACATGAAGGCTTTAAGGAAGTGCCAGTGATTGTTGTTGTCTCTGGTGAGTGTCTCACACCCACAAGCAACAACTTTAGCAGTTGCTACACACCCTCAAAAGTCAAACAACAACAACACCTGAAATGCTGGTCTCCTAGGAACTTTTAGTGTTCTAAAAGTTTTTAGTCTTAGAACTGTGTTTTGTTATTCTACACTGTTATCAACAGTCCTGCTTTGACTCGAACGCCCCGTGTAGAACTGTTAACTTCTATATAAAATGGAAATAAGCATTCTAGGAACTTTACAAAACTAAAAAACCCCTATATACACACTGAGAACGCTACAGCATATGGAATTGCAGGAATTTGAAGCTTCTATCAAAATGCCTGACTGCACCTTTAATTACAAGAAAATAAACAGACGTTTTAGGGAACAGGTCCAGGTGGACAATTAAGGTAGAATTTCTAACAGGTGAAATAGAATCAGGTGTGATTATGGATTCAGTGGACGTCTCTGGTCAGACGGTTCTCAAAACCTTGAGAGCAGGAAACACTTTCAGTAGCCAAATCTGACTTTACATGTTTTTGGTGCTCTATATAAACCCCTGAATTGTTCCTCCTCTGAACAGGTCCTGGAGCGGAACATGCATCTGGAGTGTAAGTGTCACGGCGTGTCGGGTTCCTGCACCACCAAAACATGTTGGACGACTCTGCCCAAGTTCCGCGAGCTGGGCTACATCCTAAAGGACAAGTACCTGCAGGCGGTGCACGTGGAGCCGGTCAAAGCCAGTCGCAACAAGCGTCCCACCTTCCTGAAGATCAAGAAGCCGTTCTCTTACCGCAAGCCCATGGACACGGACCTGGTGTTCATCGAGAAGTCGCCGAGCTACTGCGAACCGGACCCTGTGACGGGCAGCGTGGGGACGCACGGGCGGGTGTGCAACAAGACCATCACGCATCACTCCAACAGCTGCGACCTGATGTGCTGTGGGCGGGGCTACAACACGCACCAGTACTCGCGGGTGTGGCAGTGCAACTGCAAGTTCCTGTGGTGCTGCTACGTCAAGTGCAACACCTGCAGCGAGAGGACAGAGGTGTACACGTGCAAGTGAGCGAAGCCGCGCCGAATCACCTCGGATGGCGGTTTGCGATGCTAGCGCTAATGACGATATATTTTTCTTTGCACAATATAACCACTGGATGACTTTATGATTACTTCCTGGACTGAGCGACGTCCATCCCGGTGCATTCGGAGCGCTCAGGCGGGTTTGTTGACCTGCGAGGCCCCGCGGCGTCCGGGCGAGTCTGGATCTGTCTGAAACGTCTTTAATGCTCCGCTATTAAGACTTTTCTCCACCCGCGATCAAAGATAATGAGCGTGTACACGCTAAACAAAACAAGAGCTCATTTAAAGAAATGAGTTTTATTTATTTATTCATTTATTTTGGCTTGAGATATGAAACGTTGGTAGCGAGAGCTGATTCGATTCACACTGGAAGCTGAAAATACTACTGAGCACACGACTACTGAAACCCTACTCACACTGAAACACTCCTGGCATGCCGGATTCTTCTTCTGTAGCAACAGTATGCCTTTTTATAAATAATCTCCGCTCTATTTTGCTGCTAGTCTGGATTATCATGCACAGTGCGCTAGTGGAATAACTCCTGATTAAAAACCTCGATGTATATTTTTAACCGCAGTAGCGATACGAGTCCAGACGAACTGAACTTTACACTCAGAGTATATTTTGTGAAAAGAGTTTTTGTATTTTTATATGAATGTTTTATTTATACTGTCGGTTTTCTCCTGTCCGTCATGCACACTGTCGGTTCGCTCCCACGACCCTTCTAGGGAATTATGGGTGACTTTTACACGGTTCTACTCGCAGATGTTAGTGCCATTAAAATCAACCTAACGCACTCCAGCGGCTTCGTCTGTTCTTATCATCCAGGTGTCAAGGATTCGCCTCATCGGGGAGAACGTCTGCGAGTTGGGGAGATTTTTAAGAATATATTTACACCACAAACTGAAATTACCACTACTTTATTTAAAATATATTAACCCTTATGAGGTTTTTCGGTTCTCCCTCTGAGGGAATCCTCAACATCCATAAATTGTTTAAAATCTAATCCAGATTATTCTCAAAGATATAGATTTGTTTTGTTACTCTGAACAAAAATGTTCATTCAAATGAATCTTCATGGAAATGCCTAACAATAACACGCTCAATGTTTTATTATTAATATCTAGAACCTGATGTTCGTGTAACATTTAGCCTCATGGTTCTTCCAAAGTACACTACAAGTAGAACCCCTTGTGGAAGGCGAAGCAGAACCCTCATCTATAAAACCTTTGAACGAACCCTTGCAGAAACTTTGCTTTTAATAAAACTGCGCCTGATAGATAAACGTTCCACACATGACACATGGTTCTAGTTCCAGGTTCCACTGGTAGAACCTTTATCCTTATCAGAAAGGGTTTTGGATGAGACACTTTGAAGAAGGGACAAGTCTTCTTCTGAAGTGTGTATCAGTGACACTGAGAAGCTCATTTTTAAACTTCTGACAGGTTCTAGAGATGTTGTGCTGCACAATAACACAGTTGATACACAAAAGGTTCTTTAATGGGTTTATTTAATAATTAATGGTTCTTTGCTTTCAAAATGTCATGAAAGTTCTACTTGGAAGCTTTATGGTTTTCAGCATATCTAGAACTCGGAACAAGTGGTTTTTATAAGACTTCAATCCTAAAGGTTCACTTAGAACCAATAAGCTAAATGTTAAACTCCTCATGGGTTCTAGATTGTAGGAAGAAAATAATGAGCAAAAAAAATCTAGATATAAAAAGTATTCTTTAGTGGTACTTTTTACAAAAAGTTATTTTAAATAAACAAAAAAGGTTCTACCTGGACATCCTTCTAATAGGAACATACTTTGTTGTAGGGTTCTATGTAGAACCTTCCGTGAGGCACAACCTTAAACATTCCACAGAGAACATTCCAAAAATTATAACTATCTTTATTTTCTTCTTCTTCTTTTTCTCCTTATTATTATTATTATTATTATTATTATTATGTAAAGCTTATGAGATTTAGCTCCCAGTGATGGTTCACACTTAGAATAAAGGTTCTCCTTGGGTTTTTTGGAGAATAAAGGCTTTTCCTGAAGGGTAAACACTACTTGAAGCTTTAATGGTTCTACAGATAGAAAAGGATTTGTGTATTTAACAACATGCAAATGAATCTGATTGTATTTAATCATTTCAACATTGTTCTAATGGTTCTAATCAACAGGAGAATGTTTTTTCCTAAAACAGAGAACGCCTAAAGAGGGCTCTAAAGGCGTCCCGGTGAGAACTTGTTTATCTCAGGCGACTCTCAGGTGATGGACGACTCTGACTTGCTCTTCATTTCATTTCACACCCTTAAACTGTGTGTTGCTACAACAACTCGGTCAGAGAGGCGCGAAATGCAGAGCCGGGCCAGACGCTAACGCTCCAGAACCGCGCACATGTCCTGCATACTAACTTCCAAAACCCTGAACTCTAAGTGAAGATGTAAAGATGTACGGATGTAAAGATCTCCGCGCTGCTGTCAGAAGAATCGAGAGGATTGAACTGAAGCAGATCCGAGCGGAGAGATGAGTTCGCGGATTAGTTAAAGTTAAACCAGAACAACCGAGAGCAGGGTTAAAGGTTTAAATCACGCGGTTTTGTAAAAACGTAAAGCTTTATGCGCGCTCGTTTGAATCACTGAGGACGGCGGCCGCGTCGTGAGGTCGTCCTCTGAGCGGAGAGCAGAGTTAACGATTAATTCGAGCTCATTGATGGAGAAAAGTAAAGTCACTCAGGACCATTTAACTTTTAGGCGATCGATCACGCTGTCTGAGGCCTTGAAGGGAAAATATACAGCTGACTTTTACTCTGGTGGAGGGGTGGAGGGGGGGTTATGGGGCGTGGCAGTGAAGTTTAGTATGGTGTGGCCATGAATTAATCAGATTAACACACGCTAAGACATCAGTTATATTTGAGATTATTATCATGGAGGGGATTTTAATTTAACATTTTTCTTCTTTTGTTTTTTCTGAAACGTTTTTCCGACCTCAGGCGCTGTATTCCTCTTATAACAGAGCAAATACAGTTACTTTTTACAAAATTAAAAACTAGATGTTGCTTGTTGACTTGCATAACAATATATACTAATAAATGTTTTTGAAGTTGGAAGGATATTAGCATCTGAGAATAAAAATTCTGACCTCTGACTGGAATTTTGCACCAAACAATCAAACTGTTTTTAAAATTAAAAGAGAAAATCCATTATTAGAATTGATATATTTTTTTGACAACATAATACACATTAAATGTTGCACAGCATGCCTTTTCTAGAAGTTTCTTATCAAATTTGTTTATCGTAAAACATGTCATGCGACATGTCTTTAAATATTGTGATCACTCGTTCCGATTTTTTCTCTGTAAAATCGCAGTGACTGAGAAAGCAAATTGCGAAGAAGCGTAAACTCGTCTGTGCTGAAGATGTGTGAAAAGTTACAGCAACAGCTTAACCTCTGACACTGGAGACTCCTTCCACTGATCTTAAATTTAACAGATCGATTAATAATTTTAAACTGAAGTTTATTATCAGTGGCGCGTGTGCTGTAGACGTCCCTGTAAACAATCTGTTACTGTGGAAACGATAACGAGCGTATTGATATAACCCCACACTACTGACAGAGCTGCTATTACAGAGAATTAATCAACACCTTCTGACCAATCAGCCAATCAGAGCGCAAGACTCGGCGGCGCTGCGGGTGCGAGATCGCTCTCTGTTAATCTCCGGTTTGTGTGGGTTTAGTTTGACGAGTGTGTGCTGGAGATGTTTTCCGTCGTACAAGAGATCAAGAAAAACAATTATGTTCTCAGGACTGTTTTTACAAACACACACACACACACACACACACACACTGCTTGGGATAGACAAACAGAAAGTGCTTGATGTTGGTCCGGCTCTGATGTGGAAGCTTTGATTGGGGTTTGTAGACGAGTCAGTAGCTCGTGCTGGAGTTCTGCCACGGCTTCATATTCTGATATGGATCTTTAAGAGCTTTGAATTTTGAACCCGGACCAAAAATTCCTGCTCGAGGCGCCCCTTTTTTTCCAGAACGTTCCACAGGACTTTTTTTTTTTCTTATTCTTTTCTCTTCTCTTGAATTTATTATCATTAATCAAAAATCCTGGCTGCTGATGTTTTCTCATAAAGTCTCATTACGCACAGACGTGAAGATAAACGACCGCTTTAAACACACCTAATTGGGACGGGAATAAAAGATAAAAACATTTCTCTGAATGTTGAATGAAACGAGGAGAAGGAGAACACTGCGAATGTGTTTTTCACTTCACGCTCTGCTAGTCCATAAATCATGACACATAATTCCATCAGTCGTGCTTTTTTTTCTCCCCCTCTGTCTCGTCTGGTTTAGACATGTACAGCACCTGAGATGTTCGGTTTGAAAACTTGAGCCTCTCAAACACGTTCTTTGCATACTCTCTGTATCACGATGGCCTTCGCGAGATAACCGCCGTGATGTGTGTCAGCGTTACCGCCATTTTGTTTGTTGGTTCGAGCAATTCGACGTGTTTTGCCAACATGTAAGCCGGACTGCTCCTTGTAAACATTCCAAGAAGAGCTCGGTAAAGCCCGAAGGGAAGATCACTAGACACTGAGATTAACGCAGCACTGAGAAAAACTCGCTTGAAGTGTGACGTCCGAGACAAGAGGAGCCAGCGCTCTGAGCGAGCTTTAGCAACCGCGCTCTTTGAAGGTCGCTCGCGTGCATTCCGCAGTGTGTGTTGTGAGATTGTTAAGCATCCGAGAACCCCATATGATACTTTCCCGCGCTTGTGTGTGGGGTATAGTGGTCCCTCATGCACGCTTCACACTCCTCCTGCATATCAATCAGGGTCTGAAGTGAAGTGGCGCTAGACGTGAAACGTTTAGAACATTAAAGCAAAACCACTTTCTTTTCCCTTTCTTCTTTTTTTTTCTCCTTTAACCTCAGATATCTTATGCAACTTCATGAGATGAATCGCTGTCGTTCTGCCAACCGTTCAACATTTCATAAAACATAAACAACAAAAAATACTGTTAAAAATTATAAAATCAAAAACAGAAGAAGTAAAAATGATTCTTAAAATAAGTTTGGTGAAACTTTTTTTTTTCCATTTAAAATTTTCATCCACAATTTGAAATTTTGCAAAAGTGAGAAATGTCAAAGTGAAACTGAAGTTTTTGTGTCTTTTTATATATTTTTTATTTAGACGACTGCAGGAAAAATCTAAACATGTTTTGATTTGAGCAAAACTTTTAAGAAAATGACTTAAAAATTTTTTTTTAAATAATTCTTGCAAAGCAGTGCATTTTTCTTTTAAAGAAATTCACAGATTCGATGAACCACTTAAATATTTTTCTTTTTCAGTTTTATTTATTCCTGGTAAGTATACTTTAATATCAGTATGTAATGCATATTTGAACTTGGCATCTCGCATCAAACTGTCATTTATTCGTTATTTAAATTTATTAGTATAAACAATGTTCAAACACTGTAAATTTATAAATATAAGGTTTTATTCTGGACATAAACGCGTTCATGAGAGAAAAAAAAAAGAATTGTTGACGTGGTGTAAAAGAAATAAAACACTAATAGAACACACTTTTGAGAGGAAAATAATTAACTACAGGATTGTAACAGTGACTCTTCTTCATTATAACAGATCATCACTCAGTATTTTACTGTAACACACACACACACACACACACACATACACACATTCAAACCTCAAAAGTGAATTTTCCTATAATGAAGTGTAAATCAGTCTCGTTCTCTCGGTTGTGAGCTACAGGAATAAAACACTCTCGAGTCCTGCAGGTTGTTAGGGCTGAACCTTTGAGCTACAGCGTGACTTTAAAGTCATGGATTTAATTATGGATTTGATCGGCCATGTCATGACGACAGCTCGCTGTAGACGACAGCGTTTGAAACGACACGAATTCCCTCAGAGCGACCTGATAGGATAAAGACTCCAGTCGGAGCAGGGGTTGTCTCAGGGTTGCATCTGTGGAGCGCTCTTGTTAATAATTAACACTCCTGCAGGCCCTGCGGTGTGTGACATGGTGCCCGTGATTTCACTTTCATACCAATGCTGTGACAAAACAAACAGACAAACGGTCCACCTGGTTAAACTCAGGGTTACGGTTATATTTAATCATAACAGCTCAACTTTCATCCTTTTCTCAAAAGCGATAGTGTTTATAAGGACAAAAATATTGGCAGTAGGACAGCTGTTTATCTCATAAAAAAATAAACAAATAAATAAATATTTCTGTAGTTCAGACTGCAGGGGGGAGAAAATTATATTTCCCATAAAGCAGATCCAATCTGGGCAAAAATTACACAAACACCAATCACAAAAATCACACAACAGCAGACTAGCAGAACCAAACATGGACCTCATTAGGAACAACGTATTCCATTACAGGAACAAACCTTCCATTACGACCACCAGAAACCCATTAAACCTCAGGACAAAGACAACTTTCCATGAAGCCTTTCTTTACAATCCTGAAGAAACACATTAAACCTCCTTAGGAACAACAAATTCCCATTAAACTGTTATTAAGACCAACAAAACACTTTAAATTCTCAGTACAAACAAAACTTTGCATTAAATATCCATTACAGACCACCATGCACATATCAAACCCCATTAGATACAAACATTAAAGAAACACCTTAAACCCCTTAGAAACAACATATTCCCATTAAACCACATTTACACATGTACACACCCCCAGAAATATGGTAAAACCACAACAGGAACAATATGGCGGCATGGTGGCTTAGTGGTTAGCATTGCTGCCTTGCAACTCCAGGTCCCAGGTTTGATTCCCGAGTCCGGTCTGTGTGCATGGAGTTAACTTTGCTTGTGCATGGAGTTAACCCACAGTGCGGTGGGTTTCCTCTGGGTTCTTTGGTTTCTTCCCACAATCCAAATTAGGCTAATTGGCGTCTCCAAATTGTGGGAGATCCTACCACAGTTGTAGAAATGGGAATAAATACAATTGTCCTCATTTGCTTCCAATGGTTACCATTGGCCTCCACGGTCCCTAGTTGGACTTCCTGTAGATGGATGGATGGAGGATCAATATATTCAATTAAACGGTTCCTCTACAGACCAAATGAAACACTTTAAATCTCCGTCCAATTAACACATTCCATTAAATGTCCAGTACAGATCACTCCAGTCCAATTAAACCTTATTAGGAACACCACATTCCAATAAAGTTCAGCTGTTAATCAGGACAAACACATCAAACTTCAATGCCAAAACAAACATTCGATTGAACCCCCCATTACAGACCACCAGAAACCAAACACACCCCATTATGGGCAAGACATTCCATTATACCTCCATTCCAGACCAACAACATCACATTAAACCTTAATATGATCACCACCAGGCCACCAGAAACACATTAAACCAAAATACAAACAAATGCATTCCCATTAAATCACCATTAAAGACCAACAGAAATACAGTAAAACCTAACACAGTCCGTTAAACTCGCATTGTAGATGATTAGAAAGACAGTAAACATTAAAAGTTTAAGAGAAACAGCTTCAACCTTGTTATAAACAACTTTTTAATAATTGAATTTTTTTTTTTAACTGAAGACTTTGAGAAACACATTACAGCCCACGAAGAACAGGATAGTTCCGTTAAACCACCATTACATACCTCCTTTAAATCACATATTAAATTAAACCACATTCAGTTTAATTCAATCAATACATTACAGGTCACAAGTTACACAATAAACTCCTATTACACACCAGTAGAACACATTAGGAACAATACATCGCCAGTAAGGTACCATTACAGACCATGAGAAATGCATTAGTAAATGAATAACAGCAATTAGTTAACAATTAAATGTTAACTTGTACTTGTTAAAGGAAAGTCATCATGGTTTTCGTGTATTTACAGTTAAACCTCATGAGAACCTGTAACCTCATTTATGGAAAAAAAATGTTTCAACATTCCTTCCTGCGCTCTTTGGGATGCTTTTTAACACCACCCCCCACCCCCGCCCCCTCCACCATCCCACCTCTAGATTTTGTTTTCGAGCTGGTTAGCATGAACATACTGCATGTGCGGGAGATGGAAGATTGATAGCATAATGACTGAGCGCACATGGTTTAGTAATTGAAACTGGCAGTATCACCTTAAATTGTTTCATGGCTTTCTGCTACGATACATTTAAAACAGGCCCAGGCAAGATGGTCGCGAGACAGGAAAGAAAGCCTCTTACATTTCAAAACGTTCCTGGAAAACATGACAGCATCTTATTGTAGGAAAAACACAATGTCACCTTTCATACAGAGATCAACATCTAGGTCATGAATATAATAAAACTACAGTATATAATGCACATACTGTAAGGGCGGAGAAGGTGAGGGGGACTCAATTAAACAAGTAACTAGATCATTAAAATTATTCTCAAGTTTAAATTAATAAAGCGTTTAAAATTTTCAGTGTTTCAGTTTGCACAGATTATTGTAGCGACTTATAAAGGTTTGAGTTGTAGATGGGGTTAAGGGGAGGGGGGGTTAAATCAGTTAGGGTTGTGGATGTGGATGGGGGGGTGGTTGTATATGAACTTCAGGATAATATCTGTGACTTTTCTTACAAAGACAAGCATATAAAATAAACATTTATGGTTGTGTTTAGGACCAGGACCAAAGCCACAGTTAGGACCTGTGTTTGCGTTCGTAGCCTTTCTAACAATTCAGCAAAACGTGGGGTTGTAGGCGGGGTTAAGGGTAAGATGTCACTATTGTAACATAAAACAATGATGTGGCTGTGGGCGGGGCTAGTGTCTAAATTAAAACAGGTTAAACTGTGGGTGGTGCTAATTGGTTGAGGTTAAAGATGGCATTAGTGTTTTGACCACTCCATTGTTTTTGCCATCAGTCCACAGTTAGATTTGTGATTGTGGCTCATGTTTCTATCATGAAAATGAAATCTTATGAATTAAAATTTTAATTATTTTCATAATTAAAGAATCTTAGATATATATAAAAATTATTCTTTTATATTATTTATTTGGATGTTTTAAACATAGTAATTAAAACTAGAAACAATTCCTGAAGAAATTGTAAAGTAGGAGCACACGGATGCATCGATTTTCCTGGGCAAAACAGTTAAACTATTAATTATTAGGGCCCAAGCACTATGACATCAGCCCTATTATGTCATAGTGTGTGAAGGGCCCTATTGTTTTACTAAGGATTTTTTTTTTTAACATCCGCCTTTTTGGAGGTTTTAACATGCTAAAAAACCTCATGAAAATCACCACACAGGTTGGAATCTGCTGCCATTAAGACGCCTGCGAGTCTGGGCCAGGAGCGTGACTCAGGGCCAATTTAATGTATTATATACTCACTTATACTCACTTGCACAAATACTTGTGAAACTCAGGAGGTATATAGATCCCATGTTCTTTTCATTTTGCGAAGCTGCTTTGAGACAATGACCATTGTTAAAAGCGCTATATAAATGAAATTGAATTGAATTGAAGCATTGAGCTGAACAATTTTTGCTATGTACGTCATGGGCTCTACTCAACAGGGAGTCCGTTATTTTGCATATTTTGCCGTATATATTTGCAAAACACATGCAATAGATTTTGCTAAATTCCTCCTGGTGGATTTATACGATCGCAATCACAACCTGGGCCCATATGAATGATGTCATAGTGTGATGCTTTTTTCAAGCACCTTAAACTTATGCCGGAAATTGGCTAGCAACTTCCTGAGTAACATCATTTTTGGAGGTCCTTACATGCACAAAAATCACAGAGCTTGTTTGTTCGAGTGGCATGGTGCAGGTGCTTGGGCCCGCTCATCGTTGCTTGCGACTATATTTTGTTTTTGGAGCCGTCATAAGACAAAGGTGCGGATTTAGATATACGTTTTGTGGGATGTGTGCAAAGTTGAGCTTCTGAGATTCAGCGACACGGTGGTGTTTTTTTCCTGCTTCACTGTGTCTTGACTCTAGAAGATGCAGAGAAATAGCAAAATTGGTCAAACCTGTTTTTTTAAAAGAATTTTTGATTAAAAAAATGCATATATAATAATAATTAAGTTAAATTAAGTTTATGTCAATTTATTCTTAAATAAATAAGAAGGCATTAAACTCCGCCCACTCCACAACCATCTCATCCTATACAGTATAATTTAGTATAATATAAAAGAGCTAGTTTCCTGATCTGTATGTCTGTATAATTATAAAATACGCATCAGTTTCCTTTATAAAGCTTAAAACCAAACTTAATATAGTGCAAACAGTGCTTTTTTTCCTATTTCATGGCACATTTTTTAGTAATCTGCTTTCTACAATGTCAAATATTTTTTACAATTAATTTCACTCTCAATTCATTGTTGATATTCTTAAATTTTTCTTTTCAGTGCTGTTTTCATTTTGCATTTTTAAAATAATAACATGTCTATGCTAATGAGCCTTTGTTTGATAAAATATGTCTAAATTAAATAGTTTTTACATAGATTATACAGGTTGAATTAAAGTATTTATTTCATAGTGAGGACAATATCAAGAGACTGTCTGAAATATTTGCTGGAAAAGTATGTTTGAATTTTTTGATCACAAAAAAATAATTTTATCTGTTTCATTTTAATATCTGTTTATCTGTTTTTTTTTAATAACATACAATGAAACAGAAAAATATTTTACTCAAGTTGCATGATTTTGAACAGATCCTGTGATTTACAACTAAATTTAATAAATATATTATAGCACATGGTTTTAGACTACAATTAAAGCACTTAGAACTAAATATCCTGGCCTCTGTTACTGCAGTACCTAAGCAGTTCAGAGAGAGGTCAAAGGTCACGCTCAGTGTTAGAGCAGGCCAGCTGGTTGCAGTGCTCAGTCATGTTAATGGCGGAACTGAACAGGACAAAAGGTGCAGGAGTAAAGCCAGATGCATCTTTGTTACCCGACCAACAAAGGACGTAATAGCAAGCTCCGCCCCCCTTGGCGATCTGTATTAATCTGTAACCACGGCTATCGAGCTTCGCTAGCTGCACGTCAGATTCTTTTACAAGCCCGGGAACATTGAGAACGTTACAATGGGCCCTAAAGGCAGGGTTCAACAGAGACAAATTAAAAGTTCATCATTGTTGGAGGAGCGTCCCGGGTTTCACAGCCGTCCTCGTCCATTTGTGTGTCGACTCAGAGGAGGTGTCAAAGTCAAAAGGACGGCTTTCAAACCGTGTCCCAGAGGAGGAAAACGACACCGGTGCCAACGCTAACTCCACCGCCGTCCTCTGCTGTCGATGGCGTTTCAGGAGGCGAATGTAGCACGGTGACATTCTCAGCCTAAAGTGAGAGGTGACGTAACCTGGATCCTTCTCTCAGGACAGAGCCGGGAGATGACAGCAGAACCAGAGTGGGAAGAGCCATGAGCATGAATAGCCATTAGCAGGACGTTATGCCGGCCTGTAAAGACATTACCACTACACACACACACACACACACAAAGGTTATAAGCCACATTGTCTTTACACTGCTGTTGTTAAAGCCTCATTAGCAGCATAGCAGCTATGGCTCAGCTTTAACAACCCATAACTGTGTTTTGTTTAAATGTTATAAATCCATTAACCATTAGAGGCTCAATTTGCTTAATAGAAGCTCAAAAGTCCTGAATAGATGTCTTTAAAACTTCTGGCTGCAAATCACAGGTTTATATTAATGCACTCATTCTAAAACACTATTGTTTCCATAGTAACAGCTCATTCACACGGACGAGTGCGCTGGACGCTCCACTGATCATAAACACATGAAATTAAACCGTGAAGTTTTCCTTAATGGAGACAGAAGGAGTCTCCAGTGTCAGCACTTTGTGAGAACTTCAAGTTTTCAGACCAACTTCAGGATGGAGGAGATTTCCCACGTCACTCTTTCATTTGTCTTTTAAATGTCAAGAGAAAGAGAAAGTGCTGCTGAGGACAGGAACGCTCAAGAACATTAAATTTAACGATAAAGAGATTAAAGAGCTGAGTGTGTCATTCTTTAATGAACTAAATATTGCTAGATGCAGTACTAAATCAACTTCAGGGTGGTTATGTAACTCATAATACCCTGTTACACACACACACACACACACACGCACATACACACACACACACACACACGTTTTTATAATTATCTATGTTTTTAGAACATCTTTTCAGTATTTTCTTGGAAAATGTTTTTCAAAGCTTCTGTAAGGGTTCATTAGACAGTAAACTGGTCTTATAACATCTTGTGCTTTAAACAATCCTGGCGATGGTGAAATCTCAGATAAAAAGGTTGTTGAACAGGAGGAATTTGTGGCTCTCGGAACATTGTGGCAATGGTAACATTCCCACATTACTCATTCATTCTCTACAGTATATCGCTTATCCTGTACAGGGTTGCAGGAGGGCTGGAGCCAATCCCAGGGTACACAGCGCGCCCACCAAGCACAGGGAGAACATGCAAACTCCACACACACACACACACACACACATCCGAGACGAGAATCAATCCCTTGATTTGACTGTTTGTTAATTGTTGCAGTCTCTTGTTTTTTGACTTAGAGAAGTTATTTTGTTGTGCTTGCTGTTTGACAATGTAATACATTAACCGCAGGCACGTTGAACAGTTGAAGAGCCAATTACAACACAATTTTACAAATGCGACTGTAAAACATTTATTCCTACTTTTTAATAGAAACACCATTACATTGCTCATAATAAGTTTCTCTTGACTCCTTGACCAGGACTGGAACCCAGGCTGTAGAGGTTAGAGCACTGAATGCTAACCACCGGTCCACTGTGGAACCTGATAATGTTGTATTACTGTACTTCTGCAAGAGCAGAAAAGTAAAAAAGAAACTACATTACAAATGCAATTCATCAAACGATTAAATTAGAAAGCAAACTAAGAAAAACAACCCTAGCATGGGCAGTGTGAGCGCGTACAGGATGTTCAGATCCCTTCTGTCAACCTGGACATTCTGCAGTTTGGAGGTTGTGTGAAGGTTGATATTCTGTTGCTCGGGCGTCGCTTTTGCATTGATTTATTCAACATTATCCCAAGATCATATTATTAATGTAATTCTAATTTTCCAAAACAAAGCGTCAGATGATAAAAATATCAAACTTGTCATTAAAGAAGATCTAAAACACAAAAGCCAACTTTAAGTGCATTATTAACATTTCAATTTAAATAGTTTCGTCTTGGAATTCGCACAGCGGAAATTGTTTTTATAGCCATACAGCAAAATGTCAAAGAAAAGGTTTAACAATTGAACTAACAGAGAACAAAAATATTAAGAAAAGAATTCCTAGCATACTAGCATATTTGTAAATGGTAGCGTTTTCTTGCAAGCTAGCGGTTAAAGCTATCAGTGGGCTGTTACTGACTGCCTCAAGTGTTATCAGTGTTCGTGTTTGCTAACAAACTAATTTCTGCTAATCAGTTCATGTTGGACACTAAATGGAAAAAAATAGCTAACTCTTACACTTATCAATTAAAACTAACAGCTAAGGTGAATTAATGTAGTCAGAAAACCGCAAAAAAAACTTGACTGTTACAAAAAATAGAACATTCTGGAAGTTTGATGTAATTTAGAACCCAGTGTAGTTTTTACGGTCAATGAGCTGAACATTGGAATGTTCCAGAAGCCACCATCTTGAATCACATTTTTTATCAGTATGGTATGACTCCGCCCCCATAAAACCCCGCCTTCATGGTGAAAGCAAAAAACACTTGAAACTGCAGCTTTTTTTTTTTTACAATATTATTTATGTAAAATACAGTAAAAATAGGCAGCAGGAACAGTCAATAAATATTTGAGTCTAAATTTAGAGATTTTTATTTTTTTTTTGTGGAGAATTTTTTTTCACTGCTGTACGTTTGGGATAAACACTGTTTTCTTGCTGTTGTAGTAAAATAATCACCGCCAGCGTGGTGCGATGGAGCAGACCTACTGTTCCCACACCGATGCTGATTGTTTTCCTCTTACAGCACAACCCGAAGCCTCTGTCCCTGTGCAGGAGAACCTGAGCTCTACACACAGAGCGCACTCTGTCAGCCCAAGTGTAACTAACATGATTAATTACTCGGTGTGTTTTGTTGACTCGGAGCTGATTTTTTAGAGGAATACGCAGGTTGAAACAAGCCTCGACTGCATCCTGCTTCTGTCACGGCCTTACTCACTCATGTGTTTTAAAAAAAAAAGCAACAATAAAACTCAAAAAAAAAAAATTCAAATATGAATTCATGTCTTTAGAAACGTGTAGGAACTCGTGTATAAGACACGCCAAAAAAATATTTTATTGTTAGATATCCGACAATCTCAGACAGTCATGCAACACACTTCCTGTTTGAGACTTTCTTCCTTTTATGGACTAAAATATACACAGTTAGAAAATGCCCACATTCCCATATTTACATTTATGGCATTTAGCAGATGCCCTTATCCCGAGCGACTTGCATTTTATCTCATTATTTATCTGAGCAGTTGAGGGTTAAGGGCCTTGCTCGGGGGCCCAACATTGGTAGCTTGATGGTGATGGGGTTTGAATCTGTGACCTTCCGGTCAGCAGTCCAATGCCTTACCCTCTTAAAACAAGAAATGTGGTGTTCATGAAAATCCAGATAGTTGGGAAAATGTTTGTAACCCGACACTTTTGTGTAGGCTTGCATACAAAAAGTCTAATTAACGTGAACCTCTACGGATCATCTTCAGATCGTTTGTTGAACTTACTGTGTTTTTATATAAATATAAGTTTAAATCACTAATTATTTTCAGCTACACACCAATTCAATGATAATTTTGAAAGCAATTTCAAAACCAATACCAAAACAAAAACAAAACCAGACTAGCTATCAAAATCTAGAAAAAATTTAAATGTTTATCTATGGCAGATGACGCTTTGTAACAGCTGAGTCAATCGTTGTCTCATCGTCTCTGCCGTTTTATCCTTTATGCAGAGTCATGTGGGGCCTGGAGCCTATCCCAGGTGACTTAGGGCACAAGCCTGGACAGGGTTGTCCATCGCAGGACAATCACACACACACACACCAAAAGAGCAATTTGGAATTAGCCTAATCTCCATGTATATTTAGGCATTTGGCAGACTCTCTTATCCAGAGCTACTCTTATCCAGGGCCCAACAGTGGAAACTTGGTGATTGTGGGGTTTGAAAATGGGACATTCCGAAATGTAGTCCAATGCCTTAACCACTGAGCTACCTAGCCCACCTAGCTCATGTCTTTGGACTGTGGGAGGAAACCAGCGTACCCAGAGGAAACCCACCAAGCAAACTCTATGCACACAGATCCAAGGCAGGAATCGAACCCGGAACCTGGAGGTACAAGCCGACTGAGCTGCGTTACTAAAATATTTATCAAATACCGTGCTGAGGAAGCGCTCTTTCACAGTTTGACACTTTCAGCACTCTGGTTCTGAGGACGTGGGGGTGTGTTTATATGCAAACGCCTAAAACACGCTTAGGTTATGTTCACATCTCACACCACATTGTTCAATTAAAATTTTTTGGCCAGAGCATATTTGCGCGAGCAAAAAAGTATCGAAGTGCGCATGTGTGCTGTTTCAGAGGACAGATGTGTTTACGTTAGTCAGATAAAAGTCACACGTAATTATGAACACAAACCGTCATTACATGCAAAACTGATCTGACCGAAAAAACAGGAATGAACAATGTGGCTTGTGATGTGATGTGCCTTATAGACATTCCTTGAACCCTGTTGGACATCACCGGAAGGAGCATGATGCTGTTTTACTCCAAGGAACATCAGAGGCTTTGTTTAAATTTTTTACTGTGGGGTGCCAATACTTTTGGAATTATTCTTTTACTGGGAAACATTTTGTTGAAATCATATACAGCTGTGTGTTTAAAACTCAAACGATCACTGATGTGTTTTATAATTTTAGGATGGGTGCCAGTAATTATGGAGGGGATTGTGTATTCAAACTGTAAGTATCTGATTAAATCAGTTTAAATCCTCTGTATTTTCAGCAGGGATTAGTGTTCATCTGATCCAACCACATAACACCGAGGGGAGACGATGGCTGGCGTAAACATCTGCTTTTGAAGCAGAGTCTTCAGAAACTCGTCTGATGTTACGAGGATTAAAAGATTTAAGAATCACTCATGGAAAAGAAAAACAGGTCCATGATAATGACATCTTTAACACAAGAGGCTTTTCTAAGTAAAGGAACTCTGCACAGTTTATATTTAAAAATAAATCTTTTTATTGATTTAGGAGTAAACCACCCAACTTTATTATTTTTTTATTTTTTTATTTTCAGATTTGGCTTTACTCTATTGTAATGTATTTTTGTTTAAGTTTATTGTAGATTTCTGACCCATAATTTACAGGTCAGCCATTTGGTTTGCTAATGTTAATAAGCTAAATAAGTTAATAAGCAGTTAAACTAGTTACCCTGCTGATTTAAATAATGTTAGCTTTGAGTTAAATGCTCTTTTGATTTTAGTCTTTTACCTTTTTGTTTCAGTTTTGTTTAGATTGATAGCTAACTGAGAGCTAGCTAAAAGTTAGCTAACACTCACTCACTCAATCATCATCTATACCGCTTTATCCTGTATTCAGGGTTGCGGGGGGCGGAGCCTATCCCAGGAGTCCTAGGGCACAAGGTGGTGTACACCCTGGACAGGGTGTCATTCCATCGCAGGGCACACACACATACACACACTCACACACTCATTCACACACTATGGGTAATTTGGGAACACCAATTGGCCTAACCTGCATGTCTTTGGACTGTGGGAGGAGGGGCATGCATTCTTAATGCACAAAGAGACGAGAATCGAACCTGGTAGGGAATCGAACCCGGACCCTGGAGGTGCAAGGCGGCAATGCTAATCACTCCACCACTGTGATAAATTAGATATTAGTTATTGCCAGTTAGCTAGCTAAGCTAGATAATATTAGCTTAGAGTTTTCTTTTCTTATTTTTATCAAACTTTTAACTTTCTTTTATTTATTAATTGCTTTGCTGTGAACCCCAGCGTCTTGTGACCCCAAGAAAAAAAAAAACAATAATCAACCTCCATCATTAGCTGTTTCAATCAGCAAGTAGTAGTTATAATTCAGCCATGTTAAATATAATTCCAAACCACAGGGAGCGAGAATGCACAGTTCCATGCGAACTATGAGAGGCGTAGGAAATTAGTGAACAAGGGGGCATCATTTTGAAAGTGTATGTGCACAATTTCCCATCAGTCATTGTGTCTTGCTGGAGGGTGAGAAAATAATATTATCGAGGATGACATAATATTAATATGACACAATTGGAATTTATTTAATAATTTAATTTTTAGTATTGCATACTGTAGGCTAATGATCCGTAAAGAAATGCGCAGTAATAATTTCTCTGTACCAGCACACTGAATCGGTTCCTGAGGCGAGTACTTAAGGTGAAATTACGTATAGCAAAATTCCCCATAGGAAATAATGTAAATGCAGATAATCCGTTCCAGCTACCCAAAAATATTACCAATTTCAAACATTAAAACGTAAAAAGCAATCAAAACATTTATTTAAAAAAAAGATGTAAATGAAGTAAAATATGAAATAAATAGACATTAAACCTCACTTAACCTTAATTTATGATTCCTCTCGGCACCGGCTGCTTTAAAATCTTTTCTTCTTGCTACCATCCTTGATAACATTATTGGGACCTGTGGAGCTATGTCTTCACTAAATATCACACAAAACACCCACAAAAAATATGTAAACTCACTTCACTTGGCTTTCCACTTTCCACTTGCTTGTATGCCAAAAATGCTTCGTATGCCAAGGCAATTTTTTATTATTAATTTTTTTTTAATTAAGGCAGAAATTTGTATAACGAGGTAGAACTGTAATTTATTTACGAGTTATACACATTTCAATAGTATACATTTTACAATGGTATCTGCTTTTGTTTGAATAAATATTAAATATTTAATTTCTGCAGTGTGAATTTTCACAGTAGCAGCAACAGGTATCCGGGGTCACCTGGTTACCATGGTAACGCACAGAGGAAGCGATGCCTGCACCGTAGACATCACAGGGTGTTCCGAATGATGGAATTTCCCTTAACCAACATTCCCTGCACAAAATACAAACATAGCCCTTACTTAAACCTTAACCTTAATGCTAAACCCAAACTCCAGCCTTAAATCCCCCTGTATAATGTGGAGCTCTGCAGTATGATGGAAGCTGCCTGAGGTCCTGATGGTACTGTTTATTTAATCGGGTAGGGCGAGTCTACACTTCCGTCTCCATGGTTGAGAAACATCATCTCTGAAGTTGGCATGATCTCATATTCTGTTTAAATTATTTATTTCTGAAATGTCTAGACACCTCTGGTGTATGGTACTGTATGTTTCCATGACTCCAGCCATTTGATATGTTCCCTCACATGGGTGTGTATTATACAGAGAGACATACAGCAAGGCCGAGTGACCAAAAAAACTCCTTTGATGATTTCCCACAAAAGATCTATTAAGCAAATATATAGCTGGATATAACATGTTTTCTTCAGGTTTCCATTATGTATTACTGATTTAAACCACCGGACCTGGAGGTATGAGGTGCTGTGCTGCCTCACTTGGATAATGCTCGCTGAACACAACTTGGTGATCTGTTTAACGTTAGTTACGTCGGTACTTACAGTAGATACAGCGTGGTTACAAAACTGGGAAGTGTTCAGTGGAAGACCTGGAATTTTTTTTTGCTATAGTTGAATTCATTTTGGTGCAAAAAAAAAAGATATAATAATAAAAAGTTCTTTTTGATTATGCATATACAGTATGTTTTAAGAGCAAGATTAAACGGTCATATGTAACATTTTAATATTCCAGATTTATAATCTTTACAGTCTTTAAGGATTTAAAAAAATATATTTACAGTTAAAGTTTCAGTGTTTTTCTGTAACTGAATTAGGAACCGTGATTTTTATGGATGCAGTAAAACCGTTAAACACACACGTCCTCTTCTTCTTTGCTGGTGGTCTGCAGCGGATATTAACTCCAGGTAGAGGTGTTAATGAGACGAGCTCGGAGACTTCCCGGGAGTGTCCGTGTCCTCCAGCGGCTCGTTCTCAGGTCCGTGTCCTGAGGTTATTCACAGTGTCTACCTCTCATCACGAGCTTTTCAAGACCTCTCTTCATTTACCAAAAACCTACCATTAAAACCTACACTTTCTCCCAGGGCCTCCGCTTCTGTACTCAATACCACTTTTCTTAAAAAAAATGTAAAAAACTTTCATGTTAAAAATGTAATAACAGAGCTGTTTAAAGATACAGTATCTTTACGATTCTGAAGCTCGTGGCCAGAAAAGTGAAAACAGAGGAATAAACTTTAATTATTAGTGTAGGATTTGAACCACTGTTTCTGGTTGGAGTAAATATTTGCCAATTTGGCTAAAGATTATCCCCTATTTATTTTATCCCTGTTATTTATTTCATAATGTTAAAACTTTTAATTGTGAGAGAATTTTATTTATTCATTTGTTAAACAAAGGCATGTTTCAGATTGATTTTCTGTCAGAACGAACTAACCTAGAGTGACCAGAAGACGTAGCTTTAGCGGTTAGCCCAATGTAGCGTGGATGGTAAACCCAAACGCGGAAGAAAGCGAG
>JAQQZS010000015.1:698254-709670 GCA_030068045.1 Platyallabes tihoni | reverse complement strand
CAACAATTGGTGAAAAAATCAGCAAAATCTGTGATCATGTGGTGGCACCCACTGGTTGATTTGAGATGGAATCACCCTAATGTTTGTTAAATAGTCTGTGTAATCCTTTCCCACTGACTTTCTTTTTCCTCAACTTTTTTTTCCATTTATTTATTTTAGTTCAGTAATATCTTCCTTTGCTCTTTGTTATTCATTTCCTTGTTCTTATTTATTTAATTTTGTTTCTTTAACGGTTTTAAAACAGACACACAAGCAAGCTCGATGTGAACTTCAAAAGCAGTGAACTTTAATGTTGTTTATCTAATCATTAAATTAATTAATAATATTTGTTGTTGTTGCAGGCTGAGCTCACTCTGCGTGAAGGCTCGGGTTATTTCTTCGTCAATACGAGTGTTCATGGAATCGCTAACATGGAGTTCCAGGAGTCTCGGGGAACTGCTGTGGTGGGTTTACCATCTACAGCACGTCATGATCCTCAAGCTGCTCTCTCTCCAAGCGACTGTGTTTTGCACACTTGTTATCTACCAAACATCTACTGTACATTTAAAACTACATTTTTTTTCTGGAAGCCTTGCACATGAAGAGGATATAGATCTGTAATGAAGTTTCCATGAAGTCTATCTGCTCCTCTAATCCCTCCCTAACATCTTCCAGGTGATTCCAGTGCACGCTGGTGTCCTCCAGGTGATGGTTTACGACCTCTGTTTGACCTTTCCCGCTCCCGCTACAGCCACGGTGCACGTGTTGGACATCCTGGAGGTTTACGTTCATGTAGTGGATAAGGTGAGGAGAAGATCTGATGCTGATCTTCACCACGTGTGATCTTTTGACCTCTCATGTTCCTAAAACAAACTTAAATGGCACTCCAGGTGCTGCGCCTTTTACCTAAAATCCCCCAAATTTCCAGCTTGGAGATGATAAGCAGATAAGCTGCATGTACAGTGTGTTTTTACTCAGCTGTCAGATGCTAACGATTTACAGTAATGAAGAGAAACTGATAAATTAATAAAATCTACTTCTGGGTCATAATTCAGTATTCTGCATCTAAGAAATTCCAATTTTCACCAAAGGGTTCGCCAAAAACAACTCATTATTTATGTTACATTGAGTTAAAGTAGTGTATGATATACGTATATACATACATACAGAGTCAGCCAAAAAACGTATACACAAACTTTAGGGAATGAAAAACTTATAGAAATACATTTGGTATTAAAATATTTGTCATATATTGAGATATATATATGATAATAATATGATCATATTATTAATATTATATTAATATAATACACCATATTATTTTTCTTTTCCTGAAGTATGTATACATTTTTGACTGACGCTGTACATGTGTGCATGTTTGTTTTTTTTGTTCATTTTAATATTTCTGTGTTGTTAGGTGGAGATTGGGAAGTCTGTGAGAGCATATGTTCGAGTTTTGGACGACAACAAAAAGCCATTTCTTGCCAAATATTTGTCTCATATGAATCTAAAACTAAAAGCTGCTTCATCCATCATCTCTCTGCAGTGTGTATAAATACTTTATATCTAATTTTACATTAAACATTTTTTTTTTTTTTGGAAATAAAAGGTTGTTAAGATAAAAATAATATTTTCCTAAACAGACCTTTATCCGAGTATTCTGAGAAGGACATGGCCACATTCCTGGTCAAAGGCTTGATGATCGGTCAGACGAGTATCTCTGCTGTCGTCACTGATAAGAGCGGGAGAACGATCACATCTGCGCCCCAACAATTCGAAGTAAAACCTTTCACTTATTTTTTACAGATTTTGCAGCATTGCTGTGTTAAAATTTTCCAATTAAGTGCACAGTTTATATTTCTTTGGCGTTTAGGTTTTCCCGCCTTTCAGGCTGCTTCCGAGAAAAGTCACGCTGATTATCGGGGCGATGATGCAGGTTAGTACAGTTTTGCTCCAGAGGTTTTAGTTTTTCCTGCAGAATTTTTAGTGTTTATTCTTTGCATATGGTCTATCCATATGGTCTGTAAATAATCAGTTTCTATTGAAAAAAAAAGGTTTCTTTTAAATTAATTGCTCAAAAAAGTTCATGTTATTATATATTCACTCTTCTCACCCATTTTCAGATCACATCAGAAGGAGGTCCACAGCCTCAGTCCAACATCCTGTTCTCCTTAAGCGACCCGAGCATCGCCTCCATTAACAGCGCTGGTCAGGTACGGGGCGTCGCCGTGGGCAACATGACCGTTACAGGAGTCGTACAAGCTGCCGATACGGAAAGCGGCAAACTGGTGGTGATCTCGCAGGTAGTGCACCGCATTTCCTTACCAGCTTCTGCATTAAATCTGTACCTCAGTCATCGTATTAAGTGTTAACACGGCCGCTGTTTGCAGGATCAGGTGGAGGTGGAGGTGGTGCAGCTCAAAGGCGTCCGAATCAGAGCACCCATCACTAGGATGAAGACCGGCACCATGGTAAGCGCCATTTTCTTTAAAAAACAAAAGTTAAAAAAACCTTAATCATTTGAAATCAGACTGTAGGTGGCGCACCAATATCACATTTCATACTGCATGGAATAGACTACCACTACCACTCCCTCAGGGGGCGTGTCCCAATCTACACGCCCTAATTACTGTTTGTTCTATAAACTTGACAAAGAAATCCCCCCATATTTCTCACATATTTTGCAAAATAAAGATTTTAAAAAGTGATAAAAGTGTTAAGATTAATTAAAACGTGATTTTGTAAAACATGACAAACGTTTTATGCAAAATAATGTCTTTAGTAGTTAATAAGCTATAAAAACAGTTTAACATCCTTCTCTTTAGCCTCATTTATAATGTCAGGCGATATAAATATGCAGATGTAAGCTTTTATACTGTTACACAGCAGACAATTTTAATTTAACTGTGGAAACCACTGTCTGTCTCTTACTGCCATTATCTAGCTAATGTCTAATGAGACAATAAGTCCTGATTGGTCCAAAACTGTATATTTTTAATGACATCACAAATTGACCTCGTATGTCACTCCACATCATTTAACAAGTTTAAAAAACACACAAATATTTATTAATACATTTATTAAGCATAATTCTGTACCAGGGTTATAATTTCTATGTTTGGCTCATTATTTTTCGAAGGCCGGAATAAGATTTTGCATATTAATCTGTACATTCATGTATTAATTACCTAGACAATTAGCATGGAGGTATATAAATGGTGGCCATTTTTATTTTTAGGCAATTTTAAATTGTAATGTCGTGTGACTTCTTAATACCTGTTTTTCTTGTGCTGTAGATGCCCGTGTACGTGATGGGGCTAACAAGCAGCGAGACTCCATTCTCTTTCGGGAACGCTCTCCCAGGACTCACGTTTCACTGGAGCGTAACTAAAAGAGACATCCTGGACGTCCACACACGCCATTCAGAGGTGAGAGGACGTCAGGACTGGTGGTGGACATTCCAGCGGTGTAACTGTAAACAATAAAATCAAAACGGATGTAAAGGTCGTGTAGCTGTCTGGTGTAGACGGTGCATTATTTAGTTTAAATTTCACACAGAGAGAGAGAGAGAAAAGTGTATCTTGGCTGGTTCGACTCTGAGCTTGTTTATCAAAGCAACTCCCAGGAGAAACAAAGTCTCACTTCATAAACTTTTTATTTTCCTGCCAGCTATCTGAGTTGTCTAACATTTCTGTCCAGACTTTGTGTTTGCTGTTTTTTCGGGAATCTTGGCTCAGATATTAATGAGAACTTCATTATTTATTTTTAATCTTGCTAATTAAAAGAAGCCATCATGTTCCCAAAGCCAGTTCTGTTTTTCTTGGGGGTTTTTTTTCTTGATAAAACAAACTAAAAATAACCTAAATACAAAGTTGTGTTCTGTAGAAGGCAGTGAGTCTGCATTGTTTAAGTTTATTCATTCGTAATCAGACACCATTTTTAGCATCGCAGCTGTGTTGGTATTTAGGTTGCGTTGATTTATTCCCTCTTGATGTATAGAGTGTGTTCCTACTTTAGACTTTCAGTATTTTTTTTAAACAGGATTCAGTTGACCAAGTGGACAGATTTCAGTATGATAAGACATGACCTGAAACGGGACTTGACTTGTGATATGTGAGACATGATAGAAGATAGGACTTTGTGTAAATGAGCATGATACCTGGCTTGATTTAAAAACATCACTTGATGGAAGATGACGGTTGGCGTAAATAAACATGAGCCTTGGCTTGATAAACGCGAGACTTGGCTTGATGGCTTGATTTAAAGGAAGACAGAAGGACTTGACTTGATAGAAGACCCAGCTCCTATTCAGACAGGACTTCTTTTGAGTAATTAACCACTGTAGAACAACTGGCACCGGGTCATACATATAGATTAGATTAGATTAGATTCGACTTTATTGTCACTGCACATGTAAGGACAAGGCAACGAAATACAGTTAGCATCTAACCAGACGTGCATTTGCACAGTGCACAATAATTTGCATATATAAATAGTATATAGTGAGGTAGATCAGTTACAATGGGTGCAAATGAGCAAATGATTACAGGTGGTAGAGTAAGGAAGGTATTGTATACCATGCTAATGAATCTTGCATATGTAAACATTATACAGTGAGGAAGGTAATATAATGGGTGCAAATGAATTATAAGTGGGTGCAATTGGAAGGTATTATATATAGGGGAAGAGTTATGTTATGTTAAGTTTAAGTTGCTGAACTGATGGCTGACAGGGAGACAGACTCATAACAGCCTGGCAGTGCTGGGTCTTAATCTCTCACCCTTCTGATCTGTAGCTCAGAGCCTTAAGCCTTTCTCTTCCTCCTTAGGCCACTATTAAACTTCCTGTCGAGCACAACTTCGCCATGAGTGTGTCTGGTCTCAGTAAAGGACGCACTGGACTGAAGGTTGTGGTGCGAGCGACTGTCCCGGGTGCTGGGCATTTGTGGGGTAACAGGCTGGAGCTGAGTGACGAGATTCAGATCCAGGTAACTGACGCTGCCAGAGAGCTTTGTGTGTTTTGTGCATGTTGACATTTTCAGTTTAAATCCCTTGCACCAGACTGAAAGGTGTTACGACTGTTTGATTCTGTATCTTTTTGATTTTTGTCAGGTTTATGAGAAATTGCAGCTGCTGAATCCAGAAGTGCAGGCTGAGGAGATTTTAATGTCCCCGAACTCCTTCTTAAAACTCCAAACCAACCGGTGAGTGCAGACACACGTAGTGAGAGTGTACGGTTTGCGGTGGTGTGTACAGGGGGTTGGAATGGGCGAGCGTACAGTCATGTTACACTTTTAAAGTGATTATAACCCTCCTGTATAAAGTAATAACTTGTTTAAAGCTCGACACTGTTGTTGCACATTATGACTGTTTGTATGACGTTAATGGAATATTGCTTGATGTTTCCTGTGTGTTCAGGGATGGAGTGGGTTCTCTGTCGTATCGGGTTCTAGACTGTCCCGATAAAGCTCCTCTCATCCACGTTGACGATAACGGCCTCCTGACGTCAGGCGCTCTGACGGGCACGGCGTCGTTACGGATCACCGCTCTGGAGAACTTCGGTGTCAACCAGACCATAATTATCGCCGTCAAGGTAACGGCCGCTTTCTACACACAACGCCATGGCACTGTTGGTTGTATGGTTCAGCCCGGGGTTAATTCAATTCAATTCAATATATATAGCGCTTTTAACAATTCTCATTGTCGCAAAGCAGCTTTACACAATCAAAAGAATTATTCAAGTTTGTATGAAATGTGAATGTGTGTGAATCAGAATGATCAGATCGTCCCTGATGAAGACAGGGAGAAGGAAAGAGAGAGAGGAGAAGAGAGAGGTTAAGGCTGTAGTGATGTGTCTGATGATTTAAAACGGATAACACAGAGTCTACAGCTTTAGGACTGACAGGTGTTTTGTGTCTCCTGATGCGCGCTTCCCTTTCACCCGTTTCACATCATATTGAACTTTAGTAACCTCCTGTCTGAGTTCACATCAGAGCAACACACATCGATGAGAAAACACTGACGACTGTTTTTGATGTTGCTGCCTGTGTGTGTGTTCATGTAATGTTGGTGTCTACATTGGTGGGTGTGATGGAGTTTGTGGTGGTGTTCATGTTGATGGTGGTGTTGATGTCACTGTTGGTGTTTGTGATGTTCATGTTGATTGTGGTGTCTGTGTTGGTGTCTGTGATGGTGTCAATGTTAGTGATGATGATTTTGATATCATCATGATTTTGATTTTGTTCATGTTGATTGCGGTGTTAGTGTCTTCGTTTGTGATGGTGTTGACGTTGATGACGGTGTTTGCAGGTGGTGACCGTGTCGTACCTGAGACTGAGCACCAGTCCGGTTTTCTACAGCTCTAACAGAGAGACGCTGTCGGCCATCCCGCTCGGCTCCGACCTCATCTTCACCGTCCACTTCCACGACAGCACTGGTGAAGCTCTGCACAGCCACAACTCCCAGTTCACCTTCTCCACCAACAGGTACACACACCTCCTCTGACCTCTTACCTGTAATGTAGCGTGTAAGAGCAACCCAAATGTGCTTCAGTACACGTCTGTGTGTAAACTAATCATATTTAAGGGGGGGAAAAAAGTCTGCATTTTATGTATTTATTTATTTATAAGTTGTTTTCACTCATCTATAAATAAATCCATTTCTACCTGAGTGAGTGGATTTAATGAGCAGCACGAGGAACGCGCACGAGACTGTCCGCCCCAGGGGAGAACCCTGTACATCACACATTCTAATGGGTTCCTGTGAGAGAGACAGAGAGAAAAAGAGGAAGGAGTAGGGATGGGGGAGAGAGGGACAAATGAAAAACAGGGAGGTGGATGTAGAAAGATACAATCACAGATGGAAAGAGACAGATAGAACAGGGGAGAGAGAGAGAGAGAAAGAGGGACAGATGGATAAAGAGATACAGAGCGAGGGAAAGAGAGAAATAATAATACAGGCAAAGTGACTGAGAGAGAGACATATGGGGAGAGACGCACTCCGTGTTATAACTAATGTGTTTATTAATAACAGTTCAGAGAGACAGATCGATGCAGATACAGAGATAGAGAGAGAGAGATGCTGCAGTTATTAAACATTAGGGTTTGAGCTCAGACTCCTCCAAGATGCTGGAGTTTATTTACTGTCTCTGTATAGTGTTGGGTGTGTACAGTCGTCTACTACTACTACTACTACTAATAATAATAATAATAATAATAATAACTTGTTTTGACTCTTTCCGATTTCTTCATTGTTTCCACTTTCTTTCCAGCTGTGATAGTGTTTTTGTCTTTTCTCCATCATCAGCAGTTTCTTCAGGTTTAGACCACGAGGTCACCACGTAAGAAGAGAAAAGTTTAAGCCAAACACAAACTCGGTGTTAATGTTAACCTGATCCGACTAAAAGTGACAGATAGCGTCTCCTTCCCCTATCCGACGTGTCACGCAAGCCACGTGATGTTTCATAACATAGTTTTTGTTCCTACATGATAAATCTGTAAAGGTGGCGCGTCTGTACATTTGAAGATTTTTCCGAAAAAACTATTTGAAGACTTTTTGTCTGTCTGTTTCTGCACACATCACCTTAAAACTACTACATTAATTTTAATGGGGGAGTGAAGATATGCTACTGAAGAAAACGCCCTGATATCATGAAAAAATCAGCCTTGAAATAAATCATTAGTCTTGTAAGTGTGCAATTAAATTCCACACGAATGAAGTCTCTACACATCTAGTTGTTTAATATAACAGGCTTTACAGCAGTTGGTTCATCAGCACGAGCGGTGTGCAGAATTTAATCTGGGGACTGTACGGAATATTTGCAAATGCAAAAATTGTATCTGTGACTAGGTTTTAATTGGAGTTAAATTGGTCATATACAAGCCTGTAATGTAAATAAGAGAAGTGTGGTTATACACTTTACTCTCTCACTCTTCTTTACAATAAAGAACGCAACATTAAAATAAATGTTTTTTTTTGTTTGATACCCATATCCTGTTTTCTGTGTGTGTGTGTGTGTGTGTGTGTGTGTGTGTGTGTGTGTAGGGATGACCTGGTGCAGGTGGGTAACGGTGCAAGTAACAGCTCTCTCACAGTGAGGACAGTAAACGTGGGTTTGACGCTGTTGAGTGTTTGGGATTCGGAGCAAAGCGGCCTGGTGGATTTCGTCGCCCTGCCCGTCCATCACGCCATCCAGATGGGCGACGCCCACCACCTGGTGCCTGCTGACGTTGTGTGTTTCTCAGCGCAGCTCATCAGCCACGATGGTAAGATCATAACCAGATCAGAAGGTGTTTTAATCCTCCGTAAAGTCACATTAATAGATTTAAAGCGGAGTTTAACATCACATTAGTCAGCACTTCTTCACTTACACCATTAGTGATTATTACTGTGTTTTTTATTATTATTTATTTTCTCAGGGCTCTCAGGAACGTGGAACTCCTCCTCCAGCTCCATCCTGGAGATACATCCCAAAACGGGCGTGGCCGTAGCTAGAGACGTGGGCACTGTGACCGTTTATTATGAGATGCCAGGACAGCTGCGCACGTACAGAGAGGTGATGCACATAAAAAAAATAAATAAAAAAACTTCACACACGCAGACATTTTTACCCCTTTCTTTTTAAAACTATTTCTGTCCTCAGTCAGTAATGTTATATAAAGATAATGATTCTAACGTTAATAATCAGCAGCCATTTTGCTCCTCAGTCCTAGTCAGTATACTGGTGCAGACGGAGCGGGAATGAAAAAAAGAAGAAAAAAAAAACAATGTTTGTATCGTGATCCGTGAGTAGAGACGGGAAAAAAATAGATTCAGATATGAAACCAAAACACATTTTTATCAAAAGTCTCACCCGTGTTATAAAGCCTCCGATCAGCCTTTTTCTCCAAACTCGCTCTAGTTAGTCTCGAAACACGCATGTTACTAACAAAATCACAACATTACTCAAATCGACTCTGAGGTATGGTGATCATATCGTATAAGGAGGTGACTGCTGATTCCCCTCTCTAGTGAAAAGCTTTTAAAGAATCACAAGCAATAGTAAAGAGATTAGTATTGAGATATCTCAGTAATAATGCTGGCAGGCGAAAAAGATGAACAACTAAACACAGCAGCAGATCGCGTACATATGAGGCGCAGTGCTGTTATGCAAAAATACAAATAAATATGACCTATAAAAGTTTTCAGATGTGTGTGATTTCATGGCATTTGCATCAACTTAAAAGAGATTCATTTATGCAAAGTTATGCAAAGTGTGTAAAAATCAGGTCTACTTTTCAAACTGCTACCCTGTGTGAACTCTGATTGATTAAAAAGTGTTCCAGGTCTCACCTAGTCTCACCTCTTTGTATGAATCTCGTTCTTTAATGCTCTCCATCGGCTGTGTTTCTGAATCAGATATTATAACCAGCTATAGTCATGTGACTGAGTAGGTAGGAGGTCAAATATAAGCTGAATATGTCTTAATAGAATATAAAAATATAAAACATGTTATTTCCAGGACGAGAGAAACATGTAGTCTGGAAATAATATTAATCAGGTGTAAACTGGAAGGACATTAAGGAACCATCTACACTGTACTGAGTAATATTTTTTTGTTTTGTGTGTGTGTGTTAGGTCGTTGTGAACAGTGTCTCCAAGACAGTTGCCACGGTTCCCTCGGGTTCTGCAAGAAAAGACAGCGTGACCAGAGTGCTCCTGACCACCAGAGAGCGAGGAACCAACCTCATCGGTACGAGCAGGGGAAGACCTCACAAACTAGCTGTGAGAATCTGAAATTATAAATAATCTAAGTCAATCTGAAAGGTTTTGTGTGTGTGTGTGTGTCTGTGTGTGTTGTACAGGAAGCTGCTCGCAGGCTCAGTTGGAAAGCGTGTCCTCTCTGCATCCGGAGACGTCCATCAGCTGCCGTCCTCGCTTCACCAGTGATGTCATCGACTTCTCCGCTCAAGACGTCTATCACACACACACCAGCTTCGACACAAGTACAGGTGTGTATTTTGTGTGTGTGTTTAAGACTTAAAAAACCAAGAGCAATTTAAGATTAAACTCGAGGGGGCGCCAGTGAATCAGGACTAAATGACTTTCCGTGTGTGTGCATGCATGCGTGCGTGCCCTGCAGGTGTCTACAGCTGTGTGTTGACCCTCCGGCCGATGACGGAGCAGCAGGTGAAGGTTTTGGGCTTGTCCATGAGCAGAGTGCAGGTGGAGGCGGATGTGGTGGGGAGTCACTTCTCAGGAGAGCGAGTCGGCGTTGAGCTGCAGGTGAATGCTGGAGTCTACACCGACCAGTCGCACCTCATCCTGAGCAGCCAGCACACTAGAGCCGAGCTCAGCGTGTACGGGGCCGCGGGACTGCTGCAGCACCTGCAGGTACCTCAACCCACCTCTGCCACACCTCCACTCAGACATGCGTCATTCTATACTTACACCTCCATTACATCTCCATCACACCTCCACTAAGGCCTGAGTCACATGACCATCACTACTTTTCATCAGCTTCCAATCAGCCCAAATTCACCCCCAGTCAAACCTCCACTATGACTTGTTCTCACCCATCAGAATTATTATTTTTATTTTAATTCAGGACGTGTGTTTGTGTGCGCTGTAAACTCCTGTTCCCTCCTTGTCTTGTCCTGTAGGTGACTTCGAGCTCTCCCACCATCCTGGTCCAGGAGAAGGAGGCTTCCTACACCTACCCCAGCTTCAAAAGATACACCGTTACCCTGCTCAACCCGCGGGACGCCACGTCTTCCTCTCTGACCATCTTGAGTCCCGGAAACGAGCAACAGCTGCTCATCCCCATCACCGTCGTACCTGTTGCAGACACCTTCACCAGCAGAGGTTCTCTGTTCCACTCTCCCTCCATCACTCAGCTCGGGAACACCCGAGTCGTTTCATGTTCGGTTTTACACGGAGCTTTACTTTATACAGATTAACGGTGTCACTCAGAAAAATAACAATAATGCTTAGCAAAGTAAGAGTGTCTCTTAGCGAGGTAACAGAGTCACTGAACAGGGTAATGTTTGTTCTCACTTAACAAAGCAATAGCCTCTTATGAAAATAATGGTGTCACTTAAAGGAGTAACAATGTCACTTAACAACGTTACAATGTCGCTCAACAAAGTAACAGTGTCACTTAAAGTATCTTTGGCATCTGACTAACTAACGATGTTGTTAAAAGAGTGAAGATGTCCTTTAATCAAATACTATTGTCATTTAATGATACAGTGATGTCGCTTTATAAAGTTGCTATGTACAGTAGCTAGAACAATAATTTAGTGTAATATATTTGCAAAGTCCACATCGTGATTATTTCGACACACATTTCGATTGAGATTTAAATTGCGATATTTAACTATTTAAATACAGTGGTGTGAAAAACTATTTGCCCCCCTCCTGATTTCTTATTCTTTTGCATGTTTGTCACACAAAATGTT
>JAQQZS010000015.1:643796-656090 GCA_030068045.1 Platyallabes tihoni | reverse complement strand
GAGAGGTTACAGCATCACCCGGGAACCGAACCAGCGATCTCCAGATGATAGGGCGAGAACTTTACCACTGCGCCACTCGGAGGCCAACAGAACTGATTTTTATTTGACTTGGATTCAATTGTGTGTGTGTTTTACATTTGTAGTTTTTTATATTTATCAGAATTTCAATTATGGAAATAAAGATTTAATAAAATACATCAGAGATAAATTAAATAATCAGAAAAGTAAAAAACCTCGAAAGCAGAAACGAGTCACAATAATAAATACACCTGCTCTCTCTCTCTCTCTCTCTCTCTCTCTCTCTCTCTCTCTCCCCCCATATACATGGTACACTCCAGTGTGTGTGTGTGTGTGTGAGCTGCATCACGGCTGCTGATGAGTCTGAATGAAACAACAGACCGCCGTGGCTCCTCACTCCATCCTCCTGCTAACACCCCAACCTCCACACACACACACACACACACACACACACAGCGTGACCTCCATCCTGACCTGTCATGGCGTACAGACTCTCCAAAATGTGAGTACTCCTTTCTGATGACCTTGTTGGGATAAAAAGCTGTGTTCTGTGTGTGTGTGTTCTGTGTTCTGTGTGTGTGTGTGTGTGTGTGTGTGTGTGTTTCCTTGCGTGACTGACCTGCTGAATCACATCTTTTATGCAGATGCTCATTGGTGGGCTATGTGTGTTGGTGTGTGTGTGTTGGTGTGTGTGTGTGTGTGTGTGTGTGAGTGTATGAGTGTGTGTGTGAGTGTATGAGTGTGTGTGTGTGTGTGTGTGAGAGTGTATGAGTGTGTGTGAGTGAGTGTATGAATCCAGTCACGTGTATGTAAACAAGAATATTCCGCAGGGAGGTTGTCATGTGAGCTGTGTGTGTGTGTGTGTGTGTGTGTGTGTGAGAGAGAGAGAGACCTGTGTGTGTGTGTGTGTGTGTGTGTGTTTGGCAGTGCAATTTGTGTGAAAACACCACATTGTGATACTTGGATGGTTTTCCTGTTTTCTAATCAAGTTGCAACAGAACAACTGGATCTGTGTGTGTGTGTGTGTGTGTGTGTGATGCTTTTAACCAGATACCTTTGTAAATCAGTGATATCTCTCCTGTTGTTTGCAAGTTTTTCTTCTTCTGTGTGTGTGTGCGTGTGTGTGTGTGTGTGTGTGTGCGTGCTTGTGTGTGTTTGTGCGCGGAGTCTAAAGCTCTTTATCAGGACGCAGGAGGCGGAGCTTGACAATCATCACGTTTTACTTCACACACTCCACGAGGTGGAGAACGAAGTGTTAAAACCTCTGGCTTGTCACACACACACACACACACACACACACACACACACACACACACAGACACACACACACACACACACACACACACACACACACACACACACACACACCTGCCCTCTGTATTACAGTGTGTTATTTTCACACCACAAGGGTTTATTTTACCTGGACTAATGATTAAGCGTTAATTATAATTATAAATATATCATATTAATATATAATGTATAATATAAAATATAACTATATAATAAGTTAATGCCGCGTGCGTGCGCACGGCGCCCCCTGGCTGCACCACACCCCCTGTGTTAGCTGTGTATTTTTCATATCATCATAACTCCTCAATAAACTACAGACGTTACCCGCGGGTGCTCAGGGCGGGGTCTGCTTCTCCCAGATGTAGCTACAGCGCCCCCTAGCCTGTCCCTGGTGCCACCTGTGATGAAGGAGTTGAGCCCAGAACCACACCGGAGTTAAAAAGATCCCATGTAACGGTGTGCGCTGTTAAATCCACACGTGACGGGCCGCGTCTCAGAGACAGAGAGGATCCGACCAATCACAGATGAGACTGAATCTGAGTCCAATCGTAACACAGAAGGCGGGATTAGTCCGAAAAAAAACAATCATTTTTCCATTACTGCATTTATTATTGATTGACTACACAGTGCTCGCTCACACTCCCTCACACACCGTCATGTCATATTTTTATTATAGTTTTATTTATTTTTGTTTTTATTCTTATTAAACTGAGGAACGTTTGTGTATCTGTATGTATGTGTGTGTGTTGTGGAGATTCAGACTCTTTCCCCAAAATAGAAAATAAATGCTGCATGTGTGTTTAAGAGCCAGTGCTGTTATAGAGACGAGACGATGCGCTTTTGTGTGATTCGATACGCGATGTTCGATGCAGAACACTTACACTTTATCCCCTTTATTTTCTTGTTCTTGTGATGTTTGATTGTAGGCAGCAAAGTGCAAATAGTATTTCTTACTGCTCTATTTCTATACACTTTCTAATACTAAAAAATATAATATAAACTAATTAAAACAATTTCACCCTAAGTACCCCTCCCTCAGGCAGCGTTTAACTGCTTCAGTTCGGCGCAGTGTGGAACCTTACGAGGCCTAATAAAGGAGAGGAACAGAATGAAGCAGGAGAAGCAGGTGATGAGTCCGAGTCAGTAACCGGACTAAAAGGTGTGTAACAGTGTTTAAAGTAACGGATTAGAGGAAGAGTTCTGATGGAGCTTCTCGCAGGGCTGAAGGTCGAGATATGTTTTTCATCTCTTCGAGCTGATAGAGAAAGAGAGAACGAGGGACAGCAGGCGTGAAAGTCTCTTTCACAGCTTTCAGTTGCATTTTCATTTCCTTTCTTTTCCTCCTCTGCATCAACGACGCTCTTATTAAAGCCTTTAAATAAACGTCTGCCTTTTTGGCCTTGTTTCTTATCATCATCTGAGAATCTGTCCCGATCTCCTCCGTCTTCCAGGCGTCTTATAATAATAAAGAGAGAAATGTCCTAAAATCCACTTCCTCACTTCTTCTCTTTCAGTTAATTCCTTTATTTTCTGTCTTTACACCTCCTCCTGTTGTATAACACATGAAGATCACTCCATCTGTTTCCTACTGAACGGCTTTGTGTCTAAAAACAGACGTGTGAGCGTTGAACAGAGACTCGAGCGCCTCGGGCTGGAACATCATCTGACCGCCTGGAAGGTGACTGTAAGCACCGGGGTCAGGGTGAACTGCTCGCCTGCTCCAGGCGAGGAACGGGGCGAGGAACGGGGCCAGGCGCGCTGAGGGGGTGTGGTCAGGACACGTCGAGAATAATAACAGAGTAGTAGGACGACCTGCGGTGGCCTCGTGCAGGAATTTCTCAGGAGCTTTAATCAGCGCTGAAGTGTTTGTTTCGGGTGTTAAACGCCCAGGAGGGGTCGGGGTTCTCCACACAGTTCTGTCACGCCTCCGTGATGGTGCTGACTCTAAATTAACATTTTAAATCATAAACATTAAGTGCTTTATCTGTACAAATCAAGTGTTGATGATGGAGATAAAACACAACAACATACCGCACCTTTAATGCTGTTAAAGGTCAGTGGGTGTGTTCTGTCCTGTTCCTCAGTGTATTTTTAAATTTTTAAAAAAACATGTTCTCTACAGTTTTAAAAACACTGGATTTTTTTAAAGTAAATTTTTTATTTATATTCATGTATGTTGCAGTTCCTCTATGAGCCCACAGGTGGCACTCTAAGCTATTAACACGTGTGCAGTCAGCACATCATCCTGTGTGAAAGGAGTGAATTATTTGCTATGATTTGTTTAGAATTGCAAAACAATTAATATGAAATCAGTATATTTATAAAATTGTAATATTTACAGAATCGCAACACAGATCGAATCGGCACCGTGGTATCGTGATCTTACGGTATCGGCCGGTCCTCTGTGATTCACGTCCCTATAAGCTACATTATTGCAACTTTTGTTTTGCAAGTTCTGTTGTTTATTTTTTAGGTGTTTATTAAGTTGACGTTTGGAATGCTGTGTCAGAAACTGTGACTCTGTTTGGACGTCTGATTTGGTTTATGTTTGTTTTTGCATATACAAGAAAAGATTGTAGTAAAAAAGTAGTGAACATTCAGCCATGATGTCGCTGTTTTGCTGCAGAGTTGCTATTTTTTTTTTTATGGCATTCAAGTCAAAGCGGGACTTTTGATTGTCTAGAATAACAGAACACACTCCTTTTATTTCTTATATGTTAAGTCATGACATCTAATCAAATTTACCTTAAACAAGGGGGTGAATACTTATGCATGACACTTTATGAGTTCCTGATTATATGATCCCCTGCTACACTAATGACCTTATCCCAGTGTTTCACTAGTGCTTGGTCACCATCAAGGTAAACAGTATACTGTATCGGAGCCGTGATCAGACTGTCTGTCTGATTCACATCTGAAACACCGGCCTCCCAGGAACTCCTTTAATGGAAAAAAACAGCCTGGTTTGATCTCCAATTTCGTTTGCACAAGCTCATACCGTCCACTGCACCACATGCAAGTTACAGTAACTCATCTGGGTGTTAATGCCTCATCCCGCCATACAGTCCTGACCTCGCTCCAAGCCATTTCCACAAGTTTGGGCTGTTAAAGGAGTTCCTGGGAAGCCAGCGTTCCAAGACGTGAAGCTTGTTGAAAGTTTAAAAATCATTTAAAATTTTAAATTGAATGCAGAAATATAAAGGGGGTACTTACTTATGCTCTGCTGGGGTGATGTCTTCAGTAGTACACACTACTGTATGTCGCCTATCTAACTAGGACCCTAGTGTGTGTGTGTGTGTGTGTGTGTGTAATAGAGTTGTTGTAAAGACCTATGAGCTCAAGGAGAAATGCTGTTTTTCAAAATTGCTCAAAAATGTAATCAGTTAATAAAAAAGTAAATGCAAACTATTTATTTAATCTTAAAAAAAATCCACCTGACCTGATCAGAATAAATTTCTATTCCAGTTCAGGATTCAGTACATTTCAAAATGTGATCATCCGTCACTTCGTCCCCAGTCGTAGCTAATCTGATGCTAGCCTTCACGCTCCTCCATATATACAGTATATTTTCCCCCCGTGTAGAGAAATGGCCGCGCCCGTTCTCATTGACTTTCTGACTTCCTGTATGTTTCTCCTTGTGTCGTAGGTCTGTAGATACTGGTACTTTGCACCAGTATTGCTGTCCTGCTCCGTTGTACAATACGCAGCTAGCCGTGCCTGCGCCTCTCAAAGAGTGCAGGTAAGCGTCACGCTAAGGCGTAGCCTAACTCGAGCCATTACTAAACCACAAGCTCGCATCGCTTAAACCAGCCGGACGAACATCTCGTACAAACGGTGACGTGGCTAAGCATTAGCAACACGATCATCGCATGCTAGCATGATCGCATACTGACAGGCATGCCTTTATTATTAGCCATATTAGCATGTCAGAGATAAACTGATATTTGATGTCATGACTCCAGCTTTTTTTCCAGTGTTTTTTTACTCCGGTATTTCATCTTAAATTTTATTTTTATAAATCTGATACAAAGTTTTGTCTCGCATGGATCATTGCTACATTTGCTAACTGGTTTTTGCTGTTTTCGCTAAACTGCATGTGTGTTCCTGTTCTAAACAACATCTGATCGCTGCCTTTTCCTTTTTCATTCCATTCTTCGTAATAAACCTCATTACACACTCCTCTAGAGACAATAAAGTAGTGATTTATTATGAGGTTAATTCTTTCATTACTGTCCTGCTGTAAGAAAAAAACTATATATAAAACTTATAAAGCATCGCGCATAAGTATTCACCCCCTTGTTGGTAAATTTGATTAGATGTCATGACTTAACATATAAAATACTGATCGGGATAAAATAGTTTGCAAAATTATTTATGAATAACAAGCTGTGGTTACATAAATATTTACCCCCCATCAATGTGAAACCTGTAAATTAGTTCAGTTACTGTATTGATTCCTGATTAGTTTAAATAAGTCTAATGTGCAAAAGACTTTTGCACAATACGGTAGGTAATGAATCTTGTGAGACCAGAATGTCATTATACAAGGACGTGACATTGTCTCTCAGCTGCTCTGTGTGTGCTGTATATCCCTGTGTCTGTATACGACAAGCATTCGGTATTACTCGTTTATCAGACATCTTCCTGTTTAAAGACTTTGATGAAGTTTGTAGTACTGATCAGAGTTTGGATGTAAAATAGAAAGCTAAGGCAAAAATATTCCAACCGTGAGTGTGAAGAGCTGATTAGTCTAAAAAAAGAAGAAGAAAAAAACAAGGGATCAAGGGTAACTCAAGAACATGAAGATTAGGAACATCCTGGACTCTCCACAAAGCTGGACTTGAGGAAAGCGTGGTGGTGGAGGTGGTGTTTGCTCGGATGAAACCAAACGTGAGCATTTTTACCTTGAGTACGTTCAAGGAGAAACCCAGCACACTGGGAACCCCCTCTCTCTCCTGTGAAGCATGGTGGTGGGAGCATCACGGTGAGAGCCACTCCCTCCCCCGCGCATCTTTCACCACGATTTTGTCCACCAGCTTGTTATCAGGAACATTCTGTGTTCTAACATTGAGATTCGTAAACCGTCAGCGAGAACGCTAATTAGATCTGAATTCTAGCGTCGTGTCAGATGAAGTGTGGTCACACAGCAGGGGGGAAACATCACATCGTACACACTTCCTGTTTGCTTCATCATGCATCATGCTCTCCTCCTTACGCTCCGGCTGCTCGATCATCACATCACATCGTGAAAGTAGAGATTTTATCCACCGTTCTGTACTGAATTCCTTCCAGCAGCCATTTTATGTTCTGCTCCTCCGTCAGGGAAGATAACGATCTGCACCGCTTCTGCTGCCCGTCCTCCGGGAGCACCGGCCCGTCCAGATAGCCGAGAGACAAGCAGAACCTCGGACCGGTCCTACAGCGCACGACTCCTCTGTCTTCCTCGTCAGACGCTGGTGTCTCGTCTGAGTCTCGCTCCCGATCAGGACTTCACTCAGCTTTACTCGTTTTAACAGTTTCCAAATCAGTCTTTATGGAGTTTGCATGTTTTTAAGAATTATTAATCACACCAATACACACACACACACACACACACACACACACACACACAGGGGTGCTGTAGTAAGTAAATCTCATCAAATAATTATCAATATTATATATTTTTTAAATCCATGATGCATGAAATAATGTCAAATATTATTTTGTTGAGATTTTGAGAACAGAAAGTTATTTAATATTAAATGATAATAAGAATTAATTGTGAGACAGAAATATTTAAAAGTCAAATCCGTGACTCTTTGGTGTGAATAATGATATAGACAATACCTGATGCAGTTATAAATCTTTAATTTATTCATAACGATGTCAGTTTGTTGAATCACTCAGCGCTAATTAGCGATTAAGAGCAGCAGGTGGTCACACGGGGGGGGTGGAGGATGCGGGGTGCTGATGGGGAGGGGGTGTTGGGGGGGCGGGGGGTTGTTGGGCTGCTGGTTTATAACGAAGGCCTAAGAAGTGAAAACTGGAGATGGATCGGATCCTTTATCGCGCGTCTCTCCTCTGATCCTCTGCCATGTTCTACTGACGTACTTACTGTACACAAACTCTAATAAAATATTTATTTTTTAAGACCGGGTTTAGTGTTACTGTTTGTTGTTAGCATTAATCATTCATGGTAGACTCGATTAATAAATTGGTTAGTTGATTAATCAGTTAATTTCTTTGTTTCATGTTTACAATAAGAATCATTGCTGCTATTAAGTTAATTATTGCATGAATATTATTATATTATGAATTAAATCATTATTATCATTATATAAACATAAGCATAATTAACATTATAATTATTATTGTAACAATTATTGTCTTATCTTTTTATTAATTATTGTGCCAAATCTTTAGGGAAGTTTGTTTGCAACATTATTTTATTATTTTTTTTGTTTGTTTGTTTTTTTCTCAGTGTCACGGCATAAAGCTTGTGTGGAAATTTACAAAAACATTTATAAACATTTTATAATTATTTTTCACATTTTTGCTAATTGTAATATTTAATCTCTAATTCATGCATTTATTTTTCATTCTTTTTTCTACAGATTTTTGTATTTATATAATTATGTTTGATGATAATTGTATTTAGATATTTTATTTTATTTTATTCAACTTTATTAACACTTTGCTGACTGAAACTATGTATAGGGAAGTAAAAGTACAGTATAAATAAATATAATTAATGTAATTAGTAGTACTGTTATTATTACTAATAATAACGACATTATTATTAGTAATAATAAGAAGAAGAAGAAGAAGAAAAAGATGACTGATGATGACAGTGAGTGGCAGCTGAAGGTCAGGAGAGGAATGTGTGTTTTTTTGTTTGTTTTTTTTACATTCTTCTGAGCTGACGAAGAGGAGGCGAGACCTCACATCATCACCTTGACATTCTCACACTCAGACGGTCAGTGTGTTTCACTGGATCCTATTTTTTACTCCTCTGCCTTTATTATAGCTGTTCTTTATTTAATATAGATTTATATTTAAAGCATGGGTGATAAATATCTGTGCTTCTTCCATATCACACCCTTCTCGTTGCATAAGCGGGATTTCGAGCAGGTCTGTAGAGGCGTAGTTGCTGCAGCGTGCCTTGAGGGGGCGCAGTGTGATCAGGTAACTGCAGCAGTATGCAGTAGTAGATGTCCTCCACAGAGGAAGCGCTCCGGATGAGAATGCTGCAGTGATGTAAGAGGGTTAGAGCTCGCTCCTTACCGCAGCTTATCTGCATGTTCTCGCTATAACACCTCGGCCCGCGTCATCTGAGCTCAACTTTTAAACAGTAAATAAAGGGCCGTCTAGTTTGTACCCCACAAGTACTCGGATTGAACAATTTAAACAGAACAGACTCGGGTCTCTCTAATATTTTACAGTGTAACGCTAATGAAGGTCCCCTAGAAGTGTAATATTGTTCTTGCGGTTTCTGATAAATAAACGTAGAAAACAGAAAGGCAGGAAAAAAAAGTTTTAGCTTAAACGTACAGCTGGAATATTATAAATTTTAATTTATAATTAATTTGTTTACGTATTTTTCATACAAAGAGATTATAACCTGTAGTTAAGTGCGTTCGTGATTTGTATGTTTAAACAGAAATCTGTGGATGCTATGGTTTGTCGTTTTGTTTTAATTCAACTGCTAGCAAAGTTGAAACTGAATCTGATTGGTCGACGCCTGCTGCGGGGCAGGACGAACGCTCCCAGGTGAGAGATGAGGGGATATTCTGTTTAAGCGCAGAGATAGACTCAGAAATAGAGGTTTATTAAATCTCCAGTTCCTAATGGGTCTAAAAAACGCTCATGCTGTTTTTCACCTCTAGAACCGTCACCAGGAGCAGGAGTTTTAGCGAGCAGGAAGAACAGAAACCTTATATGTAATATAATAAGATCAAAACCACCAGAAACTGAAACTAAAAGAAAAAAAATATCAGTTGTTCTCATTTCTGGAGTGAATTTTGATGCAGCGTGTGTTTGGTTTATCATAAAGGCTTTATAGAAAGCAGGGCTTGTGGATTTCTTTTAGGATTTCTGCAAATTTTTAAGTGTTTAATCCATGACAATTTAATAAACTACTCAGTGAGTGCTTAATTAATACTGAAAATCTGGAGGAAGGCGGCGTTTGGGTTTGATTGTGAAGTTAAACTCTTTAATTGTGTAAATATTAGGGACAGGAATCACCAGTCAATCACCCGATACCATTTCACCATAATTAGTTACAGATTCGATTTCATAAATAACTCTAAACAAACTTATAATAAGCAAATAATTCACTCGTACACACAGGACGCGGTGCTGCCTGCCCCTGGGAACAGTTTACAGTAGAGGAACTGCAACATATTACTGACTCAAATGCAAACATATATAAATTAAAAATAAATTTTTAAAAAATCGATCTTGGAGTCATTGAGGCCGTACATGAATACAAAAGAATCGTGATACATCACTGAATCGATTTCCCCCCAATCTATAGTAAACATTAATGTGTGTGTGTGTGTGTGTGTGTGTGATAGATGTGTTTAGTGGGTCTTGTGTAAATTTTAAGTGGTGTTGTACATTTTTCTTATTTCTGTAAGACGTTAGGGGGCGTGTCCCAGGTGTGATGATGATGATGATGATGATGATTGCAAGTGATTGCAATTACAATTCTTTTCACACTCATTATTTACATCTGCGTCATATTGACGAGGGATCCGGTGGAGGAGTCAGACCACGTGTTGGAGCACATGATTGACTCCCAGAATGCACTGCAGCGTTACAGCACTGAGTCCTGACTCGCTACAGTATCTGTCTGATGAACGTATTGACAGGAAAAAAAAACACTAAAGTGCCGCTACATCAATCTCTCTAGTTAAACATAAAGAGAGGGTTAAATAGTATGTGACTTCCACCAGCACGGCATTGTGGGTAATGTAGGAAACGTTAACTAAGAATGAATGAGCAGAGAGAAATTTAAAATACATGATGATGTAGTTCAGGTCTCTGGAGGACCGTGATGATGAACTTTCTGTGTGTGTGTGTGTGTGTGCGTGCGTGCGTGCGTGTGTGTGTGTGTGTGTGTGTACTCTAGTGCTGGTTGAAAAAAAATCTCAACATTAAAACTGACTTTCAATTAAAGGTGATTAAATTATAACAAGGAGATTAATGGATAATATATTCACAATAAATAAATATTAAATTAAAATAAATTATATATTTTTAGAATTAGAATAATAATAGTAAAAATGAATGCCTGATGCTTATTAAGCAGAACTACGGCACAGAGAGGAATTTCACTCATTCTACAGCGCACATCTCTCTGATATGTTCCAATGACATCATCGTATAGGAGATGCAGGAGACCCCGCCTCTCTGACCATGCCGTCCAATCAGCAGCTGTCAGCCGGTCATTTGCATGTTCAGTAGTGAAGGTGTTGCCTGGCAACCTTGAATTCGGCATGTCTGAGAGCTGAGCTGCAGAGGATCTGAGAATCTCTCCGGAGAAGCCGGGAGCCGCTCGACTGCAGGGTGGTGGTGAGGAGGAAGACGAGGAGGAGGGAGTGGTGTCCTGTACGCCGGTGATGACCTTCTACAGATGTTCACTATCTGAGAGATAGGAGTGGTGCATACGCACACACATGCACGCACACACACACAAACACACACACACACATGTAGCTTGAAGTAGGTCTGCAAGTGATGGATGAAGCTCATCCATGGATCTAGGAACAGGTGTGGAGTGGCAGTGTCAACTGACCTGGTTATAACCATTCCTCAACGCACACCTCAGAGGAACCTGCGCTTCGGTCTCAGCACACCGAGGACGATTCTGAAGCTGTTCCTCAGGATGAGGAGCTTCAGTGAGAAGCCGTCATGGCCGCTCGGCCCAGCAGGCGTTCCACACAACTGCTAAGCGCTCAGGTGCACCATGAGTTTGTGGTCCATGTTTGGGTGCAGATGATGGATATGGAGATTTCTCATTACATCACATGACCGCGAATCACCGGATCCCTGACCATGTCACGGTTTAAAGCTCTGTGCTTGGATTACTGGCAGTTTCTGTGTCTGCAGCCTCCCAGTGGCTTTTTTAAAAGGTAAGCAAAGTGCTGAGATGAGATTATTAGAGCCCAGCTTTAATTCAGGACAGAAATGCGTTTAATGGCCTGCGTTCGATTCGTGCCTTGTGTTGGGATTCCTACAGGAACCAGGGTTTCCTGTTGCAGTGGCTAACAAAATAATAACAGAAGTTATTATTTTATTTTATAATTGTAACATGTTTTAAGCCTTTAAAATTACTTTATTTTTGTGATGGTATGTTTTGTTGTACTTTTATTTAATTTTATTTTTTATATTAATTTTAGAAAATGTAGTTAAATCTAAATTATAGTTTTATTTATTTGGACTTTTAAGCATATTTGAACACTTTGTTTTACAAAACAATGAATAAATAATATTGTGGATGATCAGTGTAGTGTAGGGGAAAAAAATCATTGTATTTGTCCAAAAAAAAAGAAAAAAGTCGGTGTATATATCAAGATCAGAAGCGGACCTAAAACGAAACCTTGTGGGATGCCATTTTATATTTTTAGCATTTTGCCACACAAATACACAATGCTGCTGGTTTAATAATAAACTTCTAGGATGAAAATTCATGTAAGAAAATAAATTGGATATGGTCGTCTTCGCTGTAAATGTGTCTCAACATGGAACTTTCAAAGTGTGCTGATTTCAACATTAGCTACCTCCAATTTACTGCTGATTGTACCTTTTATTACTCTTTATAAGTGTAAATTGTACATATTACTGTAACGAGGCTTGTCGCGTGAGGGACCAATCCACAAGAAAATGCACTGTGCTGTTCAGAACAACCCCCCCCTCCCCCCCCCCATCCCCCCCACGTGGATTGTAGCGTATCAGAAGACTGGTTAGGTAGGTGGGAGCTAAACCATTTAAAGCCTTGTACAG
>JAQQZS010000015.1:587119-597785 GCA_030068045.1 Platyallabes tihoni | reverse complement strand
TGGATTTTTACAACATTATTGTTGAAATACACAGTCCTGAAAAAGGGGCGTTTCTTTTTTTGCTGAGTATATAAGCAGTAAATAAATGCATAGGTTGATAAGTAAATAAATAGGTAAGGAATACAGAAATATGAGTTAAATATGTAAATGAGTAAATAAGCATCAATTAAAAAGTAATTAGGTATGCACATAACTTATTAAATAAATTATAAGCGATTAAATAAGCACTAAAGTTAATGAATAAATACACCATTAAGTAAATAAGTAGGTAAGTAGATAGATGGACAGATGAGTCATGTTAGAAGTCCAGTGTTCTGTAACACTCACTCGGACACCAGCCTGATGTTCCTCTGATGTTCCTCTGATGTTCCTGCGGTTATAGCCGGTGACTTTTCTGCTGTGGATTTGACTCGATTTGCCGAAACGCAGCTCGCCCTTATCCTGTACCGTCTCCGCGTGCTCACGCTCTCCTCATGTTGTCCTTATAACATCCCATGTGTTTGGACTGTGTGATGTCTCATGGTTATTGTTGTTGTAACTGCTGAATCATCAATCTCATACATCAATGACCCAAACTCCAACTGACCATCATGTGGATCTGATCAAAGGCACTTGAGGTGACGTGGCGCTTGGCTCTAACATGACACACACACACACACACACACCTGCAAACAGGTAGATTTCACATTTATAACAAAGCCAAGATAAAAACTCCTCTCGAAGTGCCGTTAGTGTTTGATCTCGGTTCAGTGTTTGCGGTCAGTTGGCCATCAGCGATGATGGAATGAAATCCATGAAAAAAATTAAAGACATTTTATATTGTAGTGAAATTACTAACATTTACATCTCAGAGAAATGTCATGTCATGGTGTGTAAAAAATACATTGGAAATCTCCTTCCCAAACTCCACCCCTATAAACTCCACCTCTTTTAACTCCACCCCAAAGTCTCCACCCTCTGTAAACTCCACCCCAAAGTTTCTTGGCCCTGGTTGTTCTGCACCACTGGTTAAGTCCTCCATTATCTGACGCTTGTGTTACGAGTTATAATCAGTCGTAAATCTGAAGAATCGTCACATCCACTTCTCTCCCCTTCCTTTCTGCCCAATCTTAAAGGTTAGCCAAAGCTACATGTCGTTTCATGGTGCTTTACCCCAGTCCACACCAAACGACGGTCCACTGCTCCCAGTCCAGTTCCTGATACATAATCCATAATCATCCACCACCTCAGAGCTCTCGCTAATTGGAGTCACAGTCCAACTGTACACAAAAAAAAACACGAAATGTAAAAAAGTACAAAATATAAATGGTTCTGTAATTGGGCGGAGTGGTGCTGTCGAGACCCAACAAAACATACATGAAAATATTCGCATTTAACGCCTCAAACTGCAGCGTCGATTCCTAGAGCAAAATTTAGAATATTACTAAACTACCTCTAGTTATAGTTTTCACTACCTGTAGTTATAGTGATAGCTAGTGGTAGTTATTATTATAGCTAGTTGTAGTTATGGCTATAGCTAGTGGTAGTTATTATTATAGCTAGTGGTAGTTATTATTATAGCTAGTGGTAGTTATGGTTATAGCTAGTTGTCATTATGGTTATAGTTAGTTGTGGTTACTAGCAAACATTCTGTTGATGGTAATTTGCAAAACAATGATTCAGGACTTGTTTCTGCAGTTTTGACCATTCTGTCGGGGGTGCCAATAATTATGGAGCTGATGTACCTGATTGGTCCTTATTTTTGATGATGCTACCGGATGTTTTAGTTACAGAGAAACAGTAATGATGTTACTTTACGCGAGAGTGAGACGGAAGTACGAAGGCGAACGTGTGACGTGAACGCACGTCTCTGGAAAACAGTGTTTTTGGGGAAGGAGCGGTGTTCGGTTAAACAAAACAAACCCGTGACTAACGTCCACGTTTCCCAGAGACGTGCTGAGAAATCATTAAAATCCGATTGGTATTAAATGCTAAAGCACTTTCGTTGGGTTCTTCCACACCGAGAGTAATGTCACTGGCTGAAGTCTTTATTATAAACACAGTCCGATAATAACGGAACAGAGATCCCGCCCAGTAATGACGCCACCATCATGAACCAATCGTAACTCTTGAGGAAGCATCACATGACCTTGAGAATGTTTAAATGAAGGAGATTTCATTAAACAATTAAATGGCTCTGACTGCACCACCGGTCAGGACTGAACCATCGATCTATTGAGCTCCCTGATCTGATATAATCAGAGACGTCTCGATCAATCAGACCTGAATTTAGAGTACTAAAGCCCACCACACTTGACCTCTGACCTCATCCATAATGAGTGCTAACATTTATCCAATAGCTTTGTGAATATATATATATATATATATATATATATATATATACGCTGAGAAAATTTCAACATTCAGATCTGACATATTGCAATTGATCTAAACAGTGCGTAAGTTTGTGCACCCAGGAACCGATCAAAGCTCTCAAGCGTCATACGAGTTTGTAAAAGTCAGGAGTAAAGTAAATCACTTTTTCTCCACAGTCCTGCTAAAACACCACCCTCCCCTCCCTCACCTTTGACCTCTGGCCCTGATCCATAATGATCTTCCACAAGGCTTTCTGTGTTGCTCACATTTTACTTTTGATGCTTCCTATGATAAAGGGGCATGTCTAGCACTAGCCCCGCCCCCATACTGATGTGATGCCCATCTCTAATCTGTGGTATTGCATGTCTCGGGCAGGCAAGCGCGGGCGCCGCACCAGTGCAGGATCGCTAGACAGCAATATGGAAGTAAGTAGGAAGCAGCGTACTGTATGTCCAGTTTACTCTGCTCATGATGTGCACTGTTTAAAAAAAATAATAAAAAATGCAACGCACAAAGCAAGAGCATTAACCAAAAACCGAACGAACCACGGGCAACCCCTAATCAGCGAATGGTTTCATTTGTTATGTTCCTGCACCCTCTGACGCTTCATAACCCTTTACATTCTTTAAGTTCTTTTGGGACTATCGATGCCTAACCTGCCTGCCTGCTCACCCGCATGCACGAACTGCTTGCAGAACCCTGAACATGTTCCTCCGTGTTCCTGCGTGTTCCTCAAAGCAAGCATGTTCTCTACTAACCCCCGCTCCTACGCCAACATCTTGTTTGCTTCCATGTTCATCTGGTTCCTCGTCGTGTCATCAGGACGCCTTTAAAGGCGTGGCGTAGACGTCGAGCTTCATCCACACACGCCACGTTCACGCTAGCAAGCGACAAAAACATATAAAAGCCTTTACCTTATTTAGCTTTACTCCAGCCTAAACCTTATTTTCATTTTGTTATTTTGTTTGAGTCACTTGCTCAGCTTTGTACTAGCATTGTAATCAGATTAGTTTAGCAACGTAAACATTACGAGTTGTACTTTTATGAAAATGTACGATCGCCAGTCTCTGTGTCGCGCTGCTAGTGTGAACAGAGATAAAGGAATTAGCCTGTTCTCAGCAACATGCTAATCAGACCTTTTCAGCGTGTGAGGATTCAATGTGGATTTCATTAGCATTAGCATTAGCATTACATCTTCACCATTCATATGTTTCTGTATCAGATGTTAGACAAGATATGGGTGGAGTGATGAGGAAGAAAACTCGATTCGTGTGTGAAAGTTGAAATGTTGGGAGTGTGTGTGCGTGTGTGTGTACAGGATGTACGAGCAGATTTTAAATAAGAGTCCTCATGATGAGCAACAGGACAGTCTTTATGATCACAGCAGCAGTTCTTACACACACACACACACACACACACACACACATCTCCAGCATCAAGGTGAGATTCAACACTGAAGCAAAATTTCCTGCCTTTTCTTCTTCTTCTTCTGCATGACAACAATCTACTCCCATCATCCTAACGAGATGCATGTGAGAGTTCTCCCCAGGCTTGTTCTACAACATCTTATCATGGCTTTGAGATAATTCAGTGCTTAAAGAAGGATTCCACCTTAAATGATTTATGAATTACAAACACAAACGGTTCCTCATGGGTTCTTTGGAAGTTTATTTTGCTTGGACCCCTCTGGGAAAGAAATCCATGTGGAACCTTTTAATGGTTCCTACAGAAGAACAAATCGAAGAACCTTAAATGGTACCGATGAGGCTGCTTTCTATGAAGATACTTTGCAGAACTTCAGTTAAATTGTAAGAATTGGGAATTGATGGGTTCAGGTAGAGCAACGTTTTACAGAACAGTTTTCTAGTAAAGTGGTTATTTACAGGTTCTTCAGGTGGTTAAATGTTCCAGTTTTTCTACTGCAGATGTTTTAAGAAACATGAACAAACCACTCTTGAAGAAAAAAGTTACTTAAATGGTGCCTTAAAAAAATAGTTGTTCTACATTCCTAAATAAGTATTCCTACATCAGGGTTCCCTCAATGGACAAACCAAGAAAATTCCTTTACATAAATAAAGTTTTAGGAAAAGCAATTCATTCATAAGATATAGTTGTTGTTTTTATTTAGATGATCTCTTATGGTTTCCATAACAAACTCTTTAACTGTATCATTTAGCAGGCCCAGTAGAACCCAGTAGAACCCAAAAAAACCCTGAGGAACCCTTTTTAAACAGAGTCTTGTCCATCTACAAGAGCTGAGCAAGCATAGAAGATCCTAAATTAGTAAACGTTTGTGTGTGTGTGAAACAGAGAACCCTCTATAAGAGAACCGCGTGATCGATAGTGAGATCTCAGCTCATCGATATAGAGAGCAACAGAGAAGTGTCTCCAAACTCGGTTCCTGCTGGAGAATCTCGAGCTAAATGATGAAAATGTGGTGGAATTCTTCTTTAAACACTTCTTCTACACGTCACCTCGTCACACCTTCCTCCAGCTGGACCTGTTACAGGTTTACTCTTAAATGTAAAAATAAAACACGCTAATTTAAGAGTTGATGAAGTTTTGAGGATTTTTTAAATTAAGTCTCTATTCTCTGTTTAAATGTATAAATGTTTGTTCTTTTCCACTGACATGGTCCGGGAGCTTGTTCCATGAAACCAGGAAACTTTAAGGAGAACGTTAGTGGTGTCTGAACACGCTCCTCTGCCAGAGATCATACTTATTTTGCACGTTCCCACAGATGCTGCAGCTGAAAGAAAGAAAGAAAGGTTAAATAATAAAAAAAAAATTCCAGTAAATGTTCAGGGGGGAAATAGTTAATTTTACAAAACCAGATGTGAGTTTCTTATTTTCCCCATCATGTAAACTTCTTCTGTTGAGAAGTTTACAAGTTTCCCCCATTCAACTCCGAATTCCTCCCACATTCTTAGCAGAAACAGTTCCTTCATTTTTCAGATTGAGGAACCCTGGTATTTAACCTAGAGCTGTATGTTTAAATCTAGCTCTCGTCTCCTCCATAAACGCCTGATTTGTTGTTTCAGTCATTTTAAAACAATAATCTCCAAAATAATTCAAGTCAATTAAATATTATTTGTATAGCGCTTTTAACAATTGACATTGTCGCTAAGCAGCTTTACACAATCAAAAGAATTTTTTATGTTTGGATGAAATAATGACCTGTTCCACTGAGAAAACTAAATAAACTGGGGTTTATTTCATAATTAATAAAAAAAAAATTCCTTTATGGGGTTTTAAAATGAAATTAGAATGTAAATCTTGAAAATGCTAATTCTATTGAAATCAAATCAAACCCTGACAGATTCCTGGGGGAAAGTAATCACATCTACATTCTTTATAAAGATGTTTGTTGCTCGTTTGCACATTTGCACGTGCACTTAATGTTGTCTGTTGTCTCTAGGTTAGCTAGTTAGTTTTTGTTAATTTATGTTGTAAATTTTTGTTGTTTAAAAATTTAGGTTGTCAGGTCAATCTGTTCTGTCTTGTCTCTGCTAGCCAGCTAACTAGGCCTCTTAGTTAGCTAGTTTTAGCTCTTCTGTTAATTTATGTTGTAAATTTATGTTGCGTGTAGCACCTTGGTCCTGGAGGAACGTTGTTTCGTTTCACTGTGTACTAACTGTATATGGTTAAAGCCTACTTGAACTTGAACTTGAACCCTTCTCCAGTATGACCACGCCCCTGTGAGGGCCACAAAGCCATGTGGCTCCATGTGGCTTTTACGTTTGGACTTGAGTTCAACTCGCGTCTCTTCACTTGTGACAATCTGAGAGTCTGAAAGACGAGTGGACTCGAGTACACTGGACGATTTAAGGCTCCCGAAAGTGTTTACTTTTCCATGTAAATCCACACAAAACACAAAATCTGTATTTGTAAGATTTTTTTAAAAAAAATCTCAAAACTGGAATTTTAAAGTAACTTAATTTTTTTTATATTTTATGCCTATCGCGCTGAAAACAAATTAACATTTTTTTAAGTCTCAAAAGAAGTTCACAATTTTTTTAAATAAAATCTCAAAACTGGAATTTTAAAAACAAATCACAAAAATATAAATAAAATAGTAAACATTTTTATCTAGAAACTGAAATTTTAAGGTAACTTAAAAAGCTAGATTTTTTACACTAATAAAGTTAAACCAATTAATGTTTTTTTTTTTTTTTAAGAAATCTTAAAACTGGAATAAAAAAATAAAACAATAAAATAAACTGGAAATTTTTTTTATTCTCAATTTAAATTAATTGAAAAAAAAAGACAAACCTTTTATGCCTTTCATGTTCAAAACTCATTAGACGCTTGGGTTAAAATATGTAAATGTATTAAACATGAGTATGTTATGTTAACATCATTGAAATAGACATAGATCGAGAAAATTCATATTTCAGTTGAATTAAACTTTATTTATGTAGCGCCTTTAACACGTCATTGTCGCTAATATTTAAATGCTTTCATCAGAGAAATCAGTTCAGATGGTTCGAGTACCGAAGAGAAAACACTTCATGTCTTATTTCAAAGACATTCATGAACAAATCCGCTTTATTTCTCCGGGGTGTTTAGACCTGAAACTGGTTTCAGACCCGTTGCCATGTTGGTGGAAAAGGTGTTAGAGAGCTATTCCGGCAGATTTTTGAGCCTTTAGCTGCTAGCCTAGTGTGAGTTCCATGAGGAGTTGGTGTTGTTGTTGTTGTATGTTTGATGATGTGATGGCGTTCTCTGGACTGTCTGTGCCCCCCCTCAGGGCTCCATCATTAGCAGTCCTCCTCAGCTCCCCCGAAGAGTGCCGTCTGGCCGGGAGTGTCCTCCTCCTCCTCCTCCTCCTCCTCGTCCTCACTACTCCAGCACCAACCCTCCCTCCTCCTCTTCCACGCTGCTGGGATCGCTATTCGGCAGCAAGCGAGGAAAACCTCCTCTTCATCCTCCGCTTCCTGTTCCAGCCTCCTCCTCCTCCTCCTCCTCACACCACCCTGTCCACCCCACCCTCATCTCCCACAAGCCCCACCCCACCAATCTGCACCACACCGCCCAGGCCCACCTCGAGGCCCACTGCTCCCAGCACTGTTCTCTCCCGCAGAACCCTCCGCCGTATCAGCACCACCATCACTACGACCCGCCTCCCGTCGGGCTCCGCTTCCACCGTCAGCACTCGGCTCACGCATCTGCACCGCACCTCCCCCCTCAGCTCCCTCACAACCACCTTCATCAACAACAACACCATCGTCATCAACACCACCACCAACAACGGCACCAACATCGGGAGCAGAACCTGGCGTCGTCGACCGCGTCGTGTCCCGTCAGCGCCAAACCCAAACACTGTGGAATCAGCACGATGGTCTGAGTGAGGGCACATCCGGAACCACACGGAAAAGGGAGTCCATTTCTGAGACGCTGGTCTGGGGTTTGGAGAGGAGATGGCTCCAGAGGTTCCCGAGTCCTCCTGGTTAGAAGCTCGGGGTGAAGAGCGATGCGTCCGCTGAGGGAACACAAGGAGGACCGTGACGTCTTCTACGAGGACTACGTGAATCTCGGAGATGATACTCCAGAGTCACAACACAACCTCACACGTGTTCTTTTTAGGCTCTAAAACCAGGATTAAGCGAAGCTCTAACGTCATGGCCGAGCTGTTGGTCTCACGCCTAGTCGTCCCGACGCTGTATTTATTGTGGATAAAGGAAACGCTTCACATGTTGTCTTTAGCGCATCATTTATAAACGTGCCAATAATCACTGTGTGTGTACTCGGCTCTGTATCAACTGTATCCTGTGTGTGTTCTAGTGTTTAGTGTAAAACTGCATCCATTGTAAGATGTTCTATATACTGTAAAAAAAATCTATATATACATATTCATAGAGTTTTTTTTTTTTTAATATTATGGTCAAACAGAAATGAAATATATAATGTAAGCGGTGCAGTCGAGGTCGGACGTACTGTATAGATGTTCGGAGAAATATTTTGGAAATTTAGACGCCTTTGCAATATTACATAAAAAACCATGTTTTAGAAAGCAGAAGCAGCTGCACTGAACTACGAAGCTATATAGAGAAAGTGTACTAGCGGCCTGTTAGCGCTATGGAAACGCAAACCAGGAGCTAAACGGCACTTTTACATAGATCTAGATTTAGTTTTAGATTTAGATAGAATTCCAGGCATTTCAATTTCAAAGTGTGAGATTTCGGGGTTCCTCTCACTGAGCACTTGTCTAATATTTTTCTTTTCTTTTCCAGAGAACCTAGAAAGTCATTAGTATTTTAATATGAAGTAATCTTTCCTTTTTTTTCCTCAAAGAAAATGATGCAATTAGATTAGTTTCCGTGAACGTTAAGGTAGAGCTGTAGGTTAGATAATTAACGTCTGCACAAATTCTACAGAAGTTATGCACAAAAACATAAAGAAGGCCAGTGACTGAACCAGGTTTTTACTCTGATGTGCAATATGTTTAGAGCTCAGGAGGACGAGGCGTGCCACGAAACCAGAACTACCTGAATAAATCAATAAACCGTCAAAATTCTCCAAAAATTTTACATAAAAACATTTATAAATCATTTTGTTAATCTTTAAATTAATGCACTCATTTTATTTATTTACTCTTTTTGTTATTGTATTTTTTATATTTTTTTACTGTAATTATTTTTCTTCTTAGTTTTTCTTTACTCTTCTTATTGTAAACATTTGTAACTTTCCTAGTCTTTTCCTTTACATCCTTTATAGAATATTTTTATATTCTTGTTTTTCCATTTTTCATTTCTTTTTGTTAATTTTTTTTCCATTTTCATTTCATGAAATTAACTGGAAAATAAAATCCATATGTAACGTGTGCGTTAATTTAATGATTGAGTTTATGATTTGATTTATTTACTCAATCCTGTTTTAATCTGTAAAATAATTTTCCCTACATTTTTCATTTGCCTGATTGTTTTTTCTTGTCCTCTTTTCGCACAATGTCGTGGCATTCCTCGTCCTCGTCCTCTAATGACTTTTTCTTTTTTTTTTTCCTTTTTTTCCCCACACTAACATTGTCGCAGTGGCTCATAAATAAGTGAACCACTCGCTGGGAATTTAGTCAAATGTCAAATGTCACGTGTGTCTCCTGTCTGATTGTTGTGGGTTAGTTTGTTTGTTTGTTTTTTGTGTCCCCCCCAAAAAATCTAAATCAGTGTTACATTGGCGGATTAGTGTAATCGTGTAAAGAAATAACTTCATTCTGCAGCTTGTGTTGTTTCTGTACGAGATTCAGGTGAATAATACGACAGTTTATGCAAATCTCTTTCCTTCCAGACGACAGAGAATTTTTTTACAGAATGTATTTCAGGCGATGAAACGCAGAAGCACACGAGACTCGTCTCTCGCTGAGCCTTATTCCTTATTCGTTATTCCTCGTAACGAATCGGGTTGTTTTGGGGTTTTTCTCTCTGCATCATCATCTGGAGGAAGGCGTGAGAAAAGCGTGATGATGCTGATGCGGCTGTTCTTCAGGTGTGAGAGTTTATCTGAGCACTGCACGGCACCGAGACATCTCGATTCACTGTGAGCTGATGGACACTCGAGCTGGACAAGCCTCTGGGTTTTTCCCCCCTCCTCCTCCTCCTCCTTTTTTTTTGTAGTCTCGGTGTTGAATTTGCTGAAAGTGCAGCATGCTGATCATCTTCACATATCCACTGTAGGAAAAAAAGAAACGTGAAAGAGGAAGTGAGATGTGAAAAGTGAGGACGTCCGGCTGTTAGTGTGTGACGAGGACTGAGTGTGAGGAATCATCAGTGTAAATAAAGAGAGGAAGACGATGATGATGATGATGATGATGGACAGTTTCTGTGCTGTGTGTTGGTGTGTGTTTAAGACAGATGCACTGTTGGACTCGTTCACTGCCTCTCACACTGAGCCACCGGACCGATCCTGTCCCTCAGAGAGAGAGAGAAGAAGAAGCAGAGACAGGTGGAGGTTTTAGGGAAAAGGGAATGCTCTCATTTTGATATGCAGTCTGTTTGTAAGTGCTTCAGATCTGATTAATGTCAAACTGTGACAATGTTGAGAAATAAAACAATGTTAAATATCACACAGAGACTGCGCTTTGGTGTTTTATGAGGGTTTGGTGGAAAATTACAGGCTCCGCCCAAACGTAAATACATTTTTAAAAATCGTTCTATTTGGAAACCTTTCTGGTATTTCCTATACACTTTGTAAGAGTATAAATAGAGCTAGCTAGATAGATAGATAGATAGATAGATAGATAGAGTGGTGTGAAAAACTATTTGCCCCCCTCCTGATTTCTTATTCTTTTGCATGTTTGTCACACAAAATGTTTCTG